>SJYX01007038.1:62834-135596 GCA_006410675.1 Oreotragus oreotragus | reverse complement strand
TCCTCTGTCCATGGGATTTTCCAGGCAATAGTCCTGGAGTGGGTTGCCATTTCCTTCTCCAGAGGATCTTCCCAACCCAGGGCTCGAACCCGGGTCTCCCGCATTGTAGACAGATGCTTTACCATCTGAGCCACCAGGGAAGCCATTAAGGTCACTACCTTTCATTTAACCCCCGCCCCACAATGAAACATGCCCCCCGCCAACCCCCTTAGCTTCAGGAAACTTGGACTTCTTCAACTCCATTCCATTCTGTGCCATCTACTCCCATGGCGAAATCAGGAACGTGTTATTACTTAACCTCGATCTTTTATTTTTTTAATTAAAACTGTAAAAGTCACTCTAATCACATTTATTTGAAGGTCAACTTACCACTTAAATTCACATAAACTTCTCAGCATAATTAATTAAACAGGGAAAGCAACTTCTTCAAGCATCGTTTGTTAAATCTGTCAATTCCCTCACCTCTTCGGTTCTGAGGTCATTCTATCTCATCCTCTATACAAAGACTGACCTCAATTAGCGCAAATGCTGTCTTTCTCAGCTGTTCTACCTGTGCTTCAGAGAGCTGTGCAGTGGGGAAATGACCACATATGTGTCCACTATTAATACGAAGTCAGTCTCTAACCCTGAGGATGACGGTGCTGCCAGGGATCGTACGGGTCCCTAGTTAGCTCTTGCAATGTCCCTGTAGGTGAAATTCTCACTGCTCTCCCTCTGCTTTATCACCTCTCTTCCTCTCTGAGCACACTAGAGTGCATCCCACTCCAGAGAGACACACAGGCCACCAAGGGATGCTATCAACGTCCTGGGCGCCACCCCCCCCCCGCCCCGTTGATGAGCAGTGGCATCTACCCGTCTCCCTTGCTTCCTGGTGGGAAAGCCTCCCTCCCTTCCCTGCAGTGTTCATCTTCCTCCTGCGCTCTCAATCTCCTTCATTCCAGCTTCCTCAAGTCCTGCCCTCGCTCCACTAACCACTGCCCTTCCGACTGTATCTGGGACTTTCCCTTCTATTGTCCCTTGACCATGAACGACCCAAGCAACCCTCTTCCTTCCTTGGCCAACGGTCTTTAGGGTGCACACTTTCTCATTCCCCACCCACACCACATCCATACTGTGAATGGAAACGCAATGGCTCTTACAAGATCACCAATAAGCACTTGACTTGCCACAACCAAGAATTTCTACTCTAAACTGAATCCTGCCACAGCATTTCACATGGGATCCCTCCCTCCTCTGCACTGTTCTTCAGAAAGGAAAGATATGCTAAGTGTCTGATTAGAAATGTAACGGATATTCACTGTTAAATGTAGAAAAATCAAAATACAAGGAGAAAAAAAGATGTAAGACGTGAGATAACAGGAATCTGAACCAGAACACTAGAAAAAGAAGAGAGGGGAAAGGCAATCCAAGAGACAAACGCAATCTGTTAACGCTTGTTTCCAGAGGTCAGCTTTAGGGAGCCATCTTCTGAGGACTCTGCTACAGCTCCCAGTTAGACACTGGGTGTACTTGGGCCTGCTACTTAACGCCTCCCTTCCCTTCCCTCGCATCCAGCCTTGGTTCCCTCATCTGTAAAATGGGTATATCGCTCTATTGAGGGCGGCAGTGAGAACGAATAACACTGTGAATTTCCTGGCTTGTCCACTGGGTTCAGAACTGGTGCCATGAAATCAAGAGGAGGACTTGCCTTTAGCAGTGGTGTCCAGCAACACCCTAGGTTTAGACTCATCTAGTTTCTCCAGCTGGGACATGAACAATCGCCAACTTTCCAAACAGTCCTTGTGGTGATGGTGCTCAGTTGCTCAGTCGTGTTTGACTCTGCCTGCAGCCCGCCAGGCTCCTCTGTCTATGGGATGTCCCAGGCGAGAATACTGGAGGGAGCGGTCATTTCCTTCTCCAGGGGATCCTCCCAATCCAGGGATCAAACCCACGTCTCTTGTGTCTCCTGCATTGGCAGGTGGTTTTTTTTTTACCAGTGAGCCACCAAGGTCAACAACGCTACCGTGTGCATACTAGAGGACACATCTTTAAAGCAGTTATTACAGTGAGTGAAGTCGCGCAGTCGTGTCCGACTCTTTGTGACCCCATGGACTGTACCCTACTACGCTCCTCCGTCTGTGGGGTTTTCCAGGCAAGAATACTGGAGTGGGGTGCCACTACCTTCTCCAGAGGATCTTCCCGACCCAGGGATTGAACCCAGGTCTCCTGCAGTGCAGGCAGACGCTTTACTGTCTCAGCCACCAGGGAAGTTTAAATCAAGTGTTATGTTGCCTGTTCTTAATTTTGAAGAACTAAACATTGCTAGCATTTTAGGTCCTGAAGGGTCCTTGGAAATCATCTGTTGCTATTCACTGAATGTATTTCACGTCTCTTTTTGTGTAAGACTCAACTTTCTTTTTTTTTTTTTTTTTGTATTATTTATTTATTTATTTTTTTTAGCACTTTTTTTTTTTTTTGTATTTATTTTTTTACACTTCAAATTGCTTTTTAACCTATTCCTGGGGACTGACTTTTCTGTTGAGGTTCCCTCAAATGGTCCTAGGGGTATTTCCATGAGATAATAACAATATGCTATAAAATGCAATCTAGCTTTTTCCTTAATCAACATATCTGTTCAGAAGCTACTACTAAGTAGGGAAACACATTCCTAATGGATTTTCTTACATAATTAACTTTGGTTGCTTTCCCGGCTTAAATAAGAACGAGAATTTGTGATATTATTCACTTATGTTATGCCTTAATGTTGAACTGTGTGCATTTCAATACAGAGAGGCAGAGAGGAGTGAAAAGAACACTTAGCTTCTTTGGGTCCAAAAAAACGGTCTTTACAAGGATTTTTATTATAGGTCATAAAACACTGCTTACCACAATGCACCTCTTCCCTGAAAAAGATAAGAAATCCCTGCAGTGGTGAGAAGCTGAAAACAACACCCTGAGAGTGTTCGTGCCTCCTTCCCATAAACACATCTGTGTGTGTTATCTGTCCTGGGTCAAGCCGCGTGCACAGCTGTTTAAGGGGGCTCAGCAGAGGCGGCGCTTCAGTGGTTGCTAGTTCGCGCTGTTTCAAGGGCTGAGTTTTTAAGCTGGCAGCCTGTTAGGAGAGAGGAGGCAAATGCCTCTCTAGGGGAAGGAGGAACAAATGCTCCTGGCTAATAAGTTCTTCCACAGACAGGAAGAAGAGCCTCTGGGTGGTCATATCTAGACACAAAAAGTTGGGAGGCAAGAGAAAACGGGATCTTTAGGCTAAGGGGAACGGAAGAGTTTTCGCCAAGGCGGAAAGTAAACAAAACACCCAACACTTGGTTCAGAATCTGATGACTATCTTACTGTACAAAGAATTCAGCAAGTTAGTGTTAAAATAGCCAATGCGATAGGAATTGTCTAGGGAAAGATGGGTGGCACCAAGGCTAGGAAGCTTAGTCTTAGGAGCACCCAGGTACTAAGCACACGCAAATTTTATACAGCAAGTATTGTTCTGGTTTAAGGATGCCTCTCCCCTAAATGCAGGATCACGGTCTTTTATTTTATTATTATTATTTTTAGAAAAAAAAAAAAGCAATTGGAGGGTAATTGTTTTACAGTGTTTTGCTGGTTTCGGCTGTACAACACAGGGTGGTGATTCAGCCGCTCAGTCGTGTCCAACCCCTGTGACCCCGCGGAGTGCAGCCCACCAGGCTTCTCTGTCCGTGCAATTCTTCAGGCAAGAATACCAAAGTGTTCTGCCATTTCCTTCTCCAGGGGAGGGGATCTTTCTGACCCACAGACTGAACCCGAATCCCCTGCCTGGCAGGCAGATTCTCTACCACTGAGCCACAACCGAGCGAATCAGCTCTAAGTGTGTATATGTCCCCTGCCTTTTGAATCTCATGCCCCACCCCCAGCCTGTCCCACCCCTCTAAATCATTAGAGAATGCTAGGCCGAGCTCCCTGGGCTATACAGCAACTCCCCAGCTTCCCACACTTTCCCCATGGCAGTGCACACCTCTCAATTCGTCCCATCCTCTCCCTCCCTCACTGTGAGGATGCTGGTCGTGAACATACCCCTCCAGTCTTTAAATCTTTTTCCCGGCCCACCTAAAATTCCCAGTTAGCCTTGTGGATCATTCTCTTTCCAGGAACCACAAAAATCATCTTCCACTGATCCTCCAAGGCCTCACCTTAGTAAACACGTGGCCATCCTGACTTCTACGATTAAGACTGGGAACCTGTCCTAGGCTCCAGCTCCACCTGGGCTTTCAGCACCGCCTTCTCTGGGTCTCTGGCAAGCTCCCTTTTGCTGTCCACAACAGTCACAGCAAACATGCAGCGTTCGTGTGTGTCTCCAGTCATGTGTCTCCAAAGAGTTCTGAATTCTGCCTTCACCTCTCACCTCACTCATTCCTGGCTCCAACAGTTATATTCTGAGCATCCAAAGTCATACAGATGGGCCCTCTCCCCTGAGGGTCAGACATGCAAACGTCAATGCTTCCTGCTCAGCTTTTCTAGAATATGCCACAGCGACTGATCTCAGTATGTCCTCAGACAGCAACACAGTTTCGTCACTGTGATCAAACTTTTGCAGCCTGCACTTCTTATCTTAAATATTGGCACCCCTGTCCACCCAAACGATCGATCCACAAATCTGACAGACATTTTAGATCCCTTCCCTCCACCCAACCAGTCCTAGTAATGTGATTCCTAAATTTCCTTTCAAATCCTATCTCTACATTCCTTCTCGAGTTGCCACTATCTCTTGCCTGTATGACTTCAATGTGTCCCAACACAGCCCCTGTCTTTAGATTTAAGCATGCATTTTAAATCTTCTCTCTTCCCCATAATGTTAACTAAATGATAGAAGACAAAGGTAGAACCTGGCTGCTTCCTAAAGTACTTTCATGTCTGATCCTGATCTGCCTCTGGTTGCATTTCCAGCTGTTTCTATGCCCTGAAGATGATTAGCTCTGTGTTATCTTTGTCCCTCTGCAATGCTACTCCCCGTGCCTGAGGAGTCCCTCCACCATCCTGCTCTGCAATGCACATATCTTGTCCATCCGATCCTTTGCCATCTGTCTTCCAGAACTTACTTTAAGAAGATCTTGGCCAAGTCCTGAGCAAACCTCCTCACACCCACAGGCTAAGCCTGGTGCCCCCTTCTATCATCCCAGAGCACTCAGGTGTAGTTCTGTTAGGGAATAGACCCTGCTTTTCTGTAACCAGGATATCTTCCTCCCCAGACTAGAGCCCCTTGATGCTAAGAAGAACCTAGAAATGTGAGTGGGTTGAGAAAAACAAAGGGGCATTCTGTGTTTTTTAACCCAGGCATTCTACATACACTATTTCTTTAATTTCACAGCCACCCTTTGAGTAAACTCATAGTAACTAGTCCAAGTTTGTGTCCCAGGCCAGCTCTGGAGGCAGGCACTGCGCTCAGCTGGAGAACCACACTGCCTGGTCTCATGGCCCTCCTGGTGGAGCAGAAAGGAGGCCGACTCTGTGAGGTCAGGAAGGAGCCTCCCACCCAGGACTGGCTCCACCCGACCAGGTACCCCAGGTGCACGTGGCCTCTTCAGCTGTTCAGTGCATAGTTTGAAGGTAACGAGCAAACCATGTTTTGACAATGTGCTCTGACCCAGCAATTCCACTTCTAGGAATTCACCCAACAGGAGCAACAGCACAGTTCAGAATAAGTCAATACGAGTGGGTCAATGCTATTTTGTCTGCAAGAGTAAAACAACAACAACAAAAAAAACCCACTTAAAATGTCTACCAATAAGGGAATGCTGCTGCTGCTAAGCCACTTCAGTCGAGTCCGATTCTGTGCGACCCCATAGACGGCAGCCCACCAGGCTCCCCCGTCCCTGGAATTCTCCAGGCAACACTGGAGTGGGTTGCCATTTCCTTCTCCAATGCATGAAAGAGAAAAGTGAAAGTGAAGTCGCTCAGTCTGTCCGACTGTTAGCGACCCCATGGACTGCAGCCCACCAGGCTCCTCCGTCCATGGGATTTTCCAGGCAAGAGTACTGGGGTGGGGTGACACTGCCAATAGTTTAATAAATTGTGATGAGTCTACAATGTAATAACAAGCAGCCTTTAGAAAGAACTTGGGTAATTCTAACATGCTAACTAGATAAATTAATGAGTAAAAGAACATGCCTTAGAGTAACACATCCAGTTTGATTCTATTTTGATAAAGGGAAAGTGTACGTATTTGTGTATGTGTGAACGTGTCTGCGTTATGGGGGCCAGATCAAATACAGGACACGGGGTTAAGTTGGAATTTTAGATAACCAACAGATACATTTTTAGTTTAAATATGTCCCTTGCAATATAAAGGATATATTTACATGAACAAACTTTTTGTGGTTTGTTGAAATTCAGATTTAACTGAAAGTCTTTATCTCGTAAATCTACCAACCCAGCCTGCTTAGTTGCTTCAGTCGCAACTTCAGACTCTTTGTGACTCTATGGACTGTAGCTCACCAGGCCTCTTTGCGCAGGAGATTCTCCAGGCAAGAATACTGGAATGGGTTGCCATGTCCTCCTCCAGGGGAACTTCCTGACCCAGGGATCCAACCCTATCTCTTATGTCTCCTGGCAGGTAGGTTCTTTATCACTTGTGCCACCTGGGAAGCCACCAACCCCATGTGAACACAGATAAAAATGTACAGAAGCCCAGAAGGAGGCACAGCTACAGTTAAAGGGTGTAACCTCTGGACGTAGGTGTAAAGAGGAGGAACAAAGAGGGGAGACTTCTGCTTTTTCATGTCAAGTTCTTAAAGTGGGAGAATTATAGGTGTTTTTACTTTTCTGTTCTCTTCTAAAGTTGCCAGTTAAAGTTACACGTATAAATGTATTTAAGTCCCCCCCCGCCTTTTGCAGGGTGCGCTGGGTCCGCTGCGGTGTGGGAGCTCCCCGCCTTTTGCAGGGTGCGCGGGGTCCGCTGCGGTGTGCGAGCTTCCCGCCTTTTGCAGGGTGCGCGGGGTCCGCTGCGGTGTGCCAGCTTCCCAGTGAGGTGGCTTCTCCTGTTGGGGAGCACAAGCTCCAGGGGCTCGGCCTTCAGGGGTTGCAGCACACAGCCTCAGATGTTACGGAGTAGTTACTGGGCTTCAGTACTTGTGGCGCAGAAGCTTAGTCGCTCGCAGCATGTGGAATCTCTCCAGACCAGAGAGAGGACCCGTGTCCTCTGCACTGGCAGGCGGATTCTATCCACTGTGTTACCAGAAAACCCCCAAATGTCCCTTTTACTAATGACAATTTTTAAGTTACTAGCCAGAAGTGCCATACTGTTGAAAATTAAAAGTTTAGTGTCTCTGATAACGTTTATGAAACAAGAACAATCCTACAAGGATCATTTATAAAATACACCACAGAAACAAAAATCAGAAGGCTTCAGAATTTTCCAAGAGATGATAGCTCTTTTTCTACTTACAATTAACAGTGTTGCTTTACGTCTTCAACAGACTACTGCTGCTTAAAAATTATGAGTAGAGCTTACTCAGGTGTTTTTTTAAAACCTCCACTTGCTGACACAGATCCTACAGAAGAACTGGTGCTCAATAAATAAAAGTTTTGCTAATTAAGTAAGAGAAAGAGATGGTTCAGAAAGACAGTGAAGTGATCCATTTAAGGGAAGAGCTAATGATACGAACAGACTGTTTTTGAGTCTAACTATTGGAATATTCATGTATCCACATGGCTCTAGTGATAAAGAACGAACCTGCCAATGCAGGAGACGTAAGAGACACAGGTTTAATCCCTGGGTTGGGAAGTTCCCTGCAGGAGGGCATGGCAACCCACTCCAGTATTCTTGCCTGGGGAATTCCACGGACAGAGCAGCCTGGTGGGCTTCAGTCCATAGGGCCACAAGGGTGGACACGACTTGGCAACTAAACAACAACGGACCTATCAGAACCAGACTTTTATCTGCCTTGACTGTTTCCAGTCCCTGCTTCTTTCCTATTCTTTGTTGGAATCAGCACACATGATCTATCAAAATGGTTTCTGACGTGTTTTCACTGGCCTGTAACGCTGTAAGCAAGTTTCTAGAGAGATTTTAGGGGCACTACAGACTGTCAGGCATGACACTTGGTATTAGCTCAGAGGTGCCAGGTCTAACAGTGCTTACTGGTGTTTTCTTACTAGCTTGTACTTCAGTATAGTTTACTTTCATTTTATATTTATAGTACTTTTAAGAGGGATATGGTATTTGCACCCCCCAACACACACGCACACATACACACACACACACACANCAGCAACACAGTTTCGTCACTGTGATCAAACTTTTGCAGCCTGCACTTCTTATCTTAAATATTGGCACCCCTGTCCACCCAAACGATCGATCCACAAATCTGACAGACATTTTAGATCCCTTCCCTCCACCCAACCAGTCCTAGTAATGTGATTCCTAAATTTCCTTTCAAATCCTATCTCTACATTCCTTCTCGAGTTGCCACTATCTCTTGCCTGTATGACTTCAATGTGTCTCAACACAGCCCCTGTCTTTAGATTTAAGCATGCATTTTAATTCTTCTCTCTTCCCCATAATGTTAACTAAATGATAGAAGACAAAGGTAGAACCTGGCTGCTTCCTAAAGTACTTTCATGTCTGATCCTGATCTGCCTCTGGTTGCATTTCCAGCTGTTTCTATGCCCTGAAGATGATTAGCTCTGTGTTATCTTTGTCCCTCTGCAATGCTACTCCCCGTGCCTGAGGAGTCCCTCCACCATCCTGCTCCGCAATGCACATATCTTGCCCATCCGATTCTTTGCCATCTGTCTTCCAAAACTTACTTTAAGAAGATCTTGGCCAAGTCCTGAGCAAACCTCCTCACACCCACAGGCTAAGCCTGGCACCCACTTCTATCATCCCATAGCACTCAGGTGTAGTTCTGTTAGGGAATAGACCCTGCTTTTCTGTAACCAGGATATCTTCCTCCCCAGACTAGAGTCCCTTGATGCTAAGGAAGAATCTAGAAATCTGAGTGGGTTGAGAAAAACAAAGGGGCATTTTGTGTTTTTTAACCCAGGCATTCTACATACACTATTTCTTTAATTTCACAGCCACCCCTTGAGTAAACTCATAGTAACTAGTCCAAGTTTGTGTCCCAGGCCAGCTCTGGAGGCAANGTCCCTTGATGCTAAGGAAGAATCTAGAAATCTGAGTGGGTTGAGAAAAACAAAGGGGCATTTTGTGTTTTTTAACCCAGGCATTCTACATACACTATTTCTTTAATTTCACAGCCACCCCTTGAGTAAACTCATAGTAACTAGTCCAAGTTTGTGTCCCAGGCCAGCTCTGGAGGCAAGCACTGCGCTCAGCTGGAGAACCACACTGCCTGGTCTCACGGCCCTCCTGGTGGAGCAGAAAGGAGGCCGACTCTGTGAGGTCAGGAAGGAGCCTCCCACCCAGGACTGGCTCCACCCGACCAGGTACCCCAGGTGCACGTGGCCTCTTGAGCTGTTCAGTGCATAGTTTGAAGGTAACGAGCAAACCATGTTTTGACAATGNGGCCCTCCTGGTGGAGCAGAAAGGAGGCCGACTCTGTGAGGTCAGGAAGGAGCCTCCCACCCAGGACTGGCTCCACCCGACCAGGTACCCCAGGTGCACGTGGCCTCTTCAGCTGTTCAGTGCATAGTTTGAAGGTAACGAGCAAACCATGTTTTGACAATGTGCTCTGACCCAGCAATTCCACTTCTAGGAATTCACCCAACAGGAGCAACAGCACAGTTCAGAATAAGTCAATACGAGTGGGTCAATGCTATTTTGTCTGCAAGAGTAAAAAAACAACAACAAAAAAAACCCACTTAAAATGTCTACCAATAAGGGAATGCTGCTGCTGCTAAGCCACTTCAGTCGAGTCCGATTCTGTGCGACCCCATAGACGGCAGCCCACCAGGCTCCCCCGTCCCTGGAATTCTCCAGGCAACACTGGAGTGGGTTGCCATTTCCTTCTCCAATGCATGAAAGAGAAAAGTGAAAGTGAAGTCGCTCAGTCTGTCCGACTGTTAGCGACCCCATGGACTGCAGCCCACCAGGCTCCTCCGTCCATGGGATTTTCCAGGCAAGAGTACTGGGGTGGGGTGACACTGCCAATAGTTTAATAAATTGTGATGAGTCTACAATGTAATAACAAGCAGCCTTTAGAAAGAACTTGGGTAATTCTAACATGCTAACTAGATAAATTAATGAGTAAAAGAACATGCCTTAGAGTAACACATCCAGTTTGATTCTATTTTGATAAAGGGAAAGTGTACGTATTTGTGTATGTGTGAACGTGTCTGCGTTATGGGGGCCAGATCAAATACAGGACACGGGGTTAAGTTGGAATTTTAGATAACCAACAGATACATTTTTAGTTTAAATATGTCCCTTGCAATATAAAGGATATATTTACATGAACAAACTTTTTGTGGTTTGTTGAAATTCAGATTTAACTGAAAGTCTTTATCTCGTAAATCTACCAACCCAGCCTGCTTAGTTGCTTCAGTCGCAACTTCAGACTCTTTGTGACTCTATGGACTGTAGCTCACCAGGCCTCTTTGCGCAGGAGATTCTCCAGGCAAGAATACTGGAATGGGTTGCCATGTCCTCCTCCAGGGGAACTTCCTGACCCAGGGATCCAACCCTATCTCTTATGTCTCCTGGCAGGTAGGTTCTTTATCACTTGTGCCACCTGGGAAGCCACCAACCCCATGTGAACACAGATAAAAATGTACAGAAGCCCAGAAGGAGGCACAGCTACAGTTAAAGGGTGTAACCTCTGGACGTAGGTGTAAAGAGGAGGAACAAAGAGGGGAGACTTCTGCTTTTTCATGTCAAGTTCTTAAAGTGGGAGAATTATAGGTGTTTTTACTTTTCTGTTCTCTTCTAAAGTTGCCAGTTAAAGTTACACGTATAAATGTATTTAAGTCCCCCCCCGCCTTTTGCAGGGTGCGCTGGGTCCGCTGCGGTGTGGGAGCTCCCCGCCTTTTGCAGGGTGCGCGGGGTCCGCTGCGGTGTGCGAGCTTCCCGCCTTTTGCAGGGTGCGCGGGGTCCGCTGCGGTGTGCCAGCTTCCCAGTGAGGTGGCTTCTCCTGTTGGGGAGCACAAGCTCCAGGGGCTCGGCCTTCAGGGGTTGCAGCACACAGCCTCAGATGTTACGGAGTAGTTACTGGGCTTCAGTACTTGTGGCGCAGAAGCTTAGTCGCTCGCAGCATGTGGAATCTCTCCAGACCAGAGAGAGGACCCGTGTCCTCTGCACTGGCAGGCGGATTCTATCCACTGTGTTACCAGAAAACCCCCAAATGTCCCTTTTACTAATGACAATTTTTAAGTTACTAGCCAGAAGTGCCATACTGTTGAAAATTAAAAGTTTAGTGTCTCTGATAACGTTTATGAAACAAGAACAATCCTACAAGGATCATTTATAAAATACACCACAGAAACAAAAATCAGAAGGCTTCAGAATTTTCCAAGAGATGATAGCTCTTTTTCTACTTACAATTAACAGTGTTGCTTTACGTCTTCAACAGACTACTGCTGCTTAAAAATTATGAGTAGAGCTTACTCAGGTGTTTTTTTAAAACCTCCACTTGCTGACACAGATCCTACAGAAGAACTGGTGCTCAATAAATAAAAGTTTTGCTAATTAAGTAAGAGAAAGAGATGGTTCAGAAAGACAGTGAAGTGATCCATTTAAGGGAAGAGCTAGTGATACGAACAGACTGTTTTTGAGTCTAACTATTGGAATATTCATGTATCCACATGGCTCTAGTGATAAAGAACCAACCTGCCAATGCAGGAGACGTAAGAGACACAGGTTTAATCCCTGGGTTGGGAAGTTCCCTGCAGGAGGGCATGGCAACCCACTCCAGTATTCTTGCCTGGGGAATTCCACGGACAGAGCAGCCTGGTGGGCTTCAGTCCATAGGGCCACAAGGGTGGACACGACTTGGCAACTAAACAACAACGGACCTATCACAACCAGACTTTTATCTGCCTTGACTGTTTCCAGTCCCTGCTTCTTTCCTATTCTTTGTTGGAATCAGCACACATGATCTATCAAAATGGTTTCTGACGTGTTTTCACTGGCCTGTAACGCTGTAAGCAAGTTTCTAGAGAGATTTTAGGGGCACCACAGACTGTCAGGCATGACACTTGGTATTAGCTCAGAGGTGCCAGGTCTAACAGTGCTTACTGGTGTTTTCTTACTAGCTTGTACTTCAGTATAGTTTACTTTCATTTTATATTTATAGTACTTTTAAGAGGGATATGGTATTTGCACCCCCCAACACACACGCACACACACACACACACACACACAGACAGCAGTAAAACAGATAAGCTAAACAAGAATTGCTTTGGCATCCTTAAAGTTCATAAAATTCTTCTCTTCTGGCATTGTATTTTCAGTAATTTTTTTGTAGACAAGATGCAGACTGGAAGTGAACGTTTTTAACAGTTAAAAGCCTAGCTATGAGGCTTCACAACCTGTCCCATATATTTAGCTCATAGTTAAAAACACTTATCAGAAACTTAAAATGTACCAATATTTGAATGCCATATCATGAGTTGTCAAAATAGGCTAAAAAGGCATTAGGGACACATTTTGTTTCTGCATTTTTAAAGCAATCAGCAGTGAGAGAGGTCCACTTTTCTCTCATCTATTTGCCTGAAGTGATGGGACAGGATGACATGATTATAGTTTTCTGAATGTTGAGTTCAGATGGGAAAAAACTGGAAAGAGTGACAGATTTTATTTTCCTGGGCTCCAAAATCACTGTGAATGGTGACTGCAGCCACAAAATTAAAAGATGCTTGCTCCTTGTTAGAAAAGCTACAATAAACCTAGACAGCATATTAAAAAGCAGACACATCACTTTGCTTACAAAGGTCTCTATATTCCAGTAGTCAGATATAGATGGGAGAGTTGGACCATAAAGAAGACTGAGCACTGAAGATGCTTTTGAACTGTGGTGTTGGAGAAGGCTCTTGAGAGTCCCTTGGACTGCAAGGAGATCCAACCAGTCCATCCTAAAGGAAATCAGTCCTGAATATTCATTGGAGGGATTGCTGCTGAAGCTGAAGCTCCAATACTTTGGCCACCTGATGCAAAGAGCTGACTCACTAGAAAAGGCCCTGATGCTGGGAAAGACTGAGGGCAAGAGGAGAAGAGGGCAACAGAGGATAAGGTGGTTGGACGGCATCACTGACTCAATGGACAAACGGTCGTTAGTTAGAGCAAACTCCGGGACAGAGTGCAGGGCAGGGAAGCCCGGCATGCTGCAGTGCATGGGGTCACAAAGAGCTGGACACATCTGAGAGACTAAACGACAGTATAAGACAGGACCAGGAGACAATTAAATCATGCCTGATGCTGTGAGTCAAAAGAGAGAGGAAAGGGTCCATTCAAACTCCACTCACTGGGAGATTTTAGCATTACCCACAATGTATAAAGAACTCCTAAAAAGCAATGAGAAAAAGACACATGACCGATGTTTAAAAATGGGGAAAAGAAAAGAACCCGTATTTCACGAAAGAGGACCTTCAGATGTCCAGAGCTTATGAAAAGGTGTTTACCCTTATTGGTCTTCACAGCATTGAATATTTAAAGCAGAACAAAGATACCACTACAATGGTTTAAGTTGACAACACCAAGTGTTGATGCAGATATGCAACAAATGACTCTCCCATAGCACTGATGCAAAAACAAAACAGTTTAAACCACTTGAGAAACTGTTTGGCAGGACTACTGGTACACAGAAGAACAAAAATGTATCTCACAGATAGGATATTGAGTGAAAGAAGCTACACACAGAACAGTACACACTTTTATATGATATAAGCCACTGAGTGATTATCTTCAGGGAAGGGCTTGTAGAGCGGGGATGGTCAGGAACAGGCCTTTGGAAATATTCTCCTTCTTGATCTGGATAGTTATTATTAGCAAAAAAGGAAAAAAAAATCAAGTTGTATGCACAGCTGAGATCAGTGCATCAACTTTATTACGTCTCCTATACCTCAATTAGAAAAAAAAAATCCTTTCTAATATTCATCCAAATCTGGGAATTTTTCCAGCTGAGGCATGCTTTGCAGGGACTTCTCCGGTAGACTCATCATTAGAGGCCTTATGGACTAGAGAGAGATCTATGTTTTCCTTTGGAACTACTTCTTCTTACGCCTGCGTAGTATAACGCGTGCTAAGTTGCTTCAGGCACGTCTGACTCTCTGCGACCCCATGGACTGTAGCCGGCCAGACTTCTCTCTCCATGGGATTCTCCAGATAAGAACACTGGAGTGGGTCGCCATGCTCTCCTGCAGGGGATCCTCCTGACCCGGGGGTTGAACCCACGTCTTTTATGTCTCCTGCACTGGCAGGTGGGTTCTTTACCACAAGTACCACTTGGAGAGCCAAGCAGAAAAATAGCTTCACCTACTTTCTACCTGTATGAGTTTCTTCATTAGTATATGGGAGGATGAAACATGTTTTTCATATCCTATTGTAATAATCAGGTAATAGACAGGTGTATAAGTGCTTTGAATAGCATTAAGTGTTCAATATTTGGAAGAATTGATGTTTCTCCAAATAACATTAAGAACACAATATTTTTATCTTCCTGGTGGCTCAGACAGCAAAGAATCTGCCTGCAAAGCAGGAGACCTGGGTTTGATCTCTGAGTCTGGAAGATCCTCTGGAGAAGGGAATGGCTACCCATTCCAGTGTTCTTGCCTGGAAAATCCCATGGACAGAGGAGCCTGGTGGGCTACAATCCATGGGGTTGCAAAAAGTCAGACACAACTGACTGACTAACACACATTTTTATCACTGCAAATTTCTTGATAATTCTCAATTTCTTGAGACACAAAATGTCGAGTTAATTATGAACAAGATTAGAAGTGTTCAGTCCCTCCCTTTCACCTCATGGTGGACTACGGTGATTCAGGGTACAGGCTTATGAGGTTCTGACTCTGGACCTCTTCCACAGGGAGACCCTTTGTGCATTAAATGTAAATAAGACATCGTCTATTTTAAGATTTATTGTTATGTCAAGGCATACTAAGAAAGAAAAGTAATTGCCAAGTAAATGATGAAACAACTCTTTTTTTTTTTTATCATATAGGAGCTTTAGTTACAGAAGTTAAAATGGCTCTGTAGCTATCTTCGGATGTGGATTTTCATCATGGATCATTCTTTTAAAAAAAAAAAAAGTTTCATTTATTCATTTCCTGATTTGGCCGTGCTGCGTCTTCGTGGCTGTGCAGGTTCTTCTCTAGTTGCAGAAAGCAGGGGCCACTGTCCAGCTGTGGTGTGTGGGCTTCTTACTGCGTGGCCTTCTCTTGTTGTGGAGCACAGGCTCTCTCTGGGATGTTTCGGCTTCAGCAGTTGCAGCTTCCGGGCTCTAGAGCACAGGCGCAGTAGCTGCGGCACATGGGCTCGGCTGCTCTGCGGCATGTGGGATCTTCCTGGACCAGGGATTGAACCTGTGTCTCCCGCATTGGCGGGTAGATTCTTTACCACGGAGCCCCCAGGGAAGCCCTCATGTATCATTCTTGAACACACGTGAAACTGAAAATTTAAGTGGAATAATTAGGTATTCCAAAAATTTCTCTACACTCATAGTTCAGCACCCTTATACCATGCTTCCACTCAAAATTCTCCACGTCTGTGCTTCCCACACAATTTTACCCTCTGTACTATCAAGAGTATCGATGGGTGAGAAGTCAAGCTCATTGACTAGTTCTGCAAATTCTCAAGCACATGTGCGGTCAGTAGCAACTCAATCATGATGGAAGCCCACTGACAGTGACCAAAAAGGTATCCCCAAAGGGCATCTTAGAACTGATGAAATAACAATATTTAACCTTTGTGATTCTGTTTCTTCTTTAATAAAACAGTATTTATCTTCACAGGATTGTTATAAAGTTTAAATTAGATAACGTTGGGGTAGTATATTCCAGTTTGAAAACAATTTTCCATGAGAAATTTAAAATGTGGCTCCATTCTTTCAGGAACCCATGCTGCTGATAAATCTGTTGTTTTTTCACACTTATGTCAAAAATATGCTTCATACTACAATTTATTTATCCATTCAGCCATCCAATAAACACTCATAAAATTGAATACAGAGCAAAAGAAAATTGCTGGCACTCTGCTGAATGCTGGGGGTTCAGATGCAGTCTTTTTCAATAAAAATCTTGTGTGTGTGTGTGTGTGTGTGTGTATATATATATATATAGTTCTTTTAATCTATCAGTTTGCAATGCTATCTGACATGGAGATGAGACTAGATCCGAGGACAATTTCTTAATGAAACTAAGCAAACACCTAGTGATTAGTACATTTTTTTTGTTTACATTTAAATCTTACTTTTTATCATACAAAAAATATCTAAATATATTTGTGTTATAAATAAATATACTAGGGTTGCCAGACAAAATGTAGGAAGTTCAATTAAATTTGAGTTTCAGATAAACAGTAATTTTTAGTGTAAGCCGAACCAACTGTGTTGGAATCTACTCATCCTAAAAAAATTTGTTGTTCATCTTAAGTTAAAATTTAACTGAATACCTGTATTTTTATTTGCTAAATCTGGCAAACTTACCACCTATTTTAACCTTAATCTCTTCCAAGAGACTGCCATCATTATGAGTCTGTTTGTATATTTTGCAAGACTTGGTCCTGTGGATTATGATATACATGTGTACTTCTGACATGTGGAATCAGGGTATACTTACAGTTCTAAAATTATTAGCTTATTTTTCTTTTTCCTCATTCAACACGTGTGCATGCATGCTCAGTCATGTCTGACTCTTTGCAACCCCAAGGACTGCAGCCCACCAGGCTCCTTTATCCATGGGATTGTGCAGGCAAGAATACTGGAGGGGGCTGCCATTTCCTCCTCCAGGGGATCTTCTCGACCCAGGGATCGAACCTGCATCTCCTTTGACTCCTGCACTGGCAGTCAGATTCTTTACCACTGAACACCTGTGAAGCCCTTCTCATTCAACACTATGCGTTAAAGGGAATTTCCTATAGATGCATGCCATTCTTTTCAACTGTCACATACTATCCCATACTATCAAGGTCTGTCTGGTCATCCCCGTACTGATGAACACTTCGTTATTTCCATTTTTTCCACTATTAGTAGAAAGTTTCTTAGTTATAACTCCTTTGCACTAATACCAGGGTTTCTCTGAGAAGTGAAAATGCCTGGTCACTGAATATATGTGTTTTTCAGTTTTAATAAACACAGTCAAACTGCTTCCAAAATGCTGTACCAACTGATACTCCCTCTAGACGTATCTGAGACTACCCATTTCTCAATGGTCTCAACAACACCCGGCATTACCAAACTTCTCTTGGTTTGTTTTGCTTGCCCCAAAAGAAGGATTTCAGTACTGTGTGGCTTCTCATTTCTGATCACAGTGATGTTTGGACAGCTTTTCATAGTGATTAACCAGTTATTTTTCTACACGTTCACAACTCATCATTTTAATAACCAAAGAACAGCAACAATCTCACTGCACTGTATTGGGTAGAATCCATGTTTTTCCTGTCTTTAAAAACACACACACACACAAAACGGGCCCTTTCCCATTCCCAGTTTTCTGGCACCTCTCTTAAATTCCGTGAATCCTCAAAGGTTACCTGGGGCTCAGCTGTTGCAGCCACAAGTTCTTGCAATGCCCTCAGATATAATTTCTCACTCTGGGACAAATTCAACAAGACTAAAGTAAACAACCACTTTCTTCTCCAAACTGATAATTTCTCTCTACTTATTTATTTCGGCTTCTCCGTTTCTGCTCCTGATGAGTCATTCTTTCTTCACAATTTCTCCTCACTTGCTGTTTAGCCACCATGCTCCTTCTGTACTATGGCCCTGGTTATCTCGTTCCCAGCCTACTGGGGCAGCAGCCCCTCTGACTGACACCAAGGAGTCGTGGCCGACTCCTCGCGACTCCATGCACTGCGGCTGCCAGGCTTCCCTGTTCCTCGCTGTCTCCCAGAGTGGCATCCTGCAGTCTGCACATCGCCAGCAGAACTTAATCCCAACAGTGATAATGTCAGCCGTCACCCGAAAGCCTGCCATATTTCACAGAGCCTATGTGACCAAGGCCATTTATCTCCTGATCAGCCAGCTTCCTGTTATCTCTTTGCTGCTTCTGCTGTGTGTAACTCGTTGTCTCAGAGTAGTACCTTTAAGGTACTATACAACTGCTACTCTCCTCAAGAAGTGAGTCCTGGGGCTTCCCTCTGAATTCCTGCAGCCTTTGTCATTTTGAGACACAGGACACTGTCATATACTGCCTTATGTGGTGACTACTCAGATATTTTATTTCCTCTTTCTAGATTTTAAACGATTAGTTACGTTTATATAACATTCACATTATTTAGCATAGTGGCTTCCACATTCTGCTGCACAAGTACTTATAGAAAAAATTACATACAAAACTATATTTCTTTAGTAGACAGGTCTTCTTGTTCCTATTTAAAGCATACCAATAAAAGTTGATGCATTTGAAGTACATCAAATAATAGACTAGTTTAAAAAACACCATTTCATTCTGGTCAGCTGCCATCAGGAAACCATGCCTAAAAATTGAGGGAAAATGCACAGATGTTAAATATGCTATATTATTTCCAGGGCTTTCACTTCCCAGCTGCACCAGTACACAACAGAAAACTCGTAAAATCAAGCCTTTGACTGTGGAGATCACAATAAACTGTGGAAAATTCTGAAAGAGATGGGAATACCAGACCACCCTCTTGAGAAATCTGTATGCAGGTCAGGAAGCAACAGTTAGAACTGGACACGGAACAACAGACTGGTTCCAAATAGGAAAAGGAGTATGTCAAGGCTGTACATTGTTACCCTGCTTATTTAATTTGTATGCAGAGTACATCATGAGAAACGCTGGGCTGGAAGAAACACAAGCTGGAATCAAGATTGCTGGGAGAAATATCAATAACCTCAGATATGCAGATGACACCTCCCTTATGGGAGAAAGTAAAGAGGAATCAAAAAGCCAGTTGATGAAAGTGAAAGAGGAGAGTGAAAAAGTTGGCCTAAAGCTCAACATTCAGAAAACGAAGATCATGGCATCTGGTCCCATCACTTCATGGGAAATAGATGGGGAAACAGTGGAAACAGTGTCAGACTTTATTTTTAGGGCTCCAAAATCACTGCAGATGGTGACTGCAGCCATGAAATTAAAAGACGCTTACTCCTTGGAAGGAAAGTTATGACCAACCTAGATAGCATATTCAAAAGCAGAGACATTACTTTGCCAACAAAGGTCCGTCTAGTTAAGGCTATGGTTTTTCCAGTAGTCATGTACGGATGTGAGAGCTGGACTGTGAAGAAGGCTGAGCACCAAAGAACTGATGCTTTTGAACTGTGGTGTTGGAGAAGACTCTTGAGAGTCCCTTGGACTGCAAGATCCAACCAATCCATTCTGAAGGAGATCAGCCCTGGGATTTCTTTGGAAGGAATGATGCTAAAGCTGAAACTCCAGTACTTTGGCCATCTCATGCGAACAGTTGACTCATTGGAAAAGACTCTGATGCTGGGAGGGATTGGGGGCAGGAGGAGAAGGGGACGACAGAGGATGAGATGGCTGGATGGCATCACTGACTCGATGGACGTGAGTCTGAATGAACTCTGGGAGTTGGTGATGGACAGGGAGGCCTGGTGTGCTGCGATTCATGGGGTCACAAAGAGTCAGACATGACTGAGTGACTGAACTGAACTGAACTGAACTTCTTAAACTATGATGACACATTGTGTGTTCTATACTTAGAATTTCAGAGATAAAAGTTGATGGATTTGACTTTCCAGATAATCTGAAGTTTTTCTCTTTTGTTCTTTACAGTAATTAAGGAGATAACTTATAAATATCATCAGCAAGAGATAGAAGGAAGTGCAAAAGGAGTTTTATGGTCAACAAAGCCCAAAGCAGAAAACGGCTTTAGAGATACCAATGCTCCATGTTATGCGGCAGCTTGGATGGGAGGGGAGTTTGGGGGAGAATGGATCCATGTGTATGTATGGCTGAGTCTCCTAGCTGCCCACCTAAAACTGTCACATTGTTAACTGGGTATACCCCAATAAAAAAATCAAATGTTTTTAAAACTAGAATAGTACATGAGGGTAACTGGAAAGTACACAGGTGAACAATTATCACCCTTTATGTCTATAGGATGGTGGACCGTTTATAAAATATACATGTTTACCTCATTTGATTTGCACACCTTAATCCTTGTTTTTTACAGATAAGGAAACTGAGGCTCAAAGAAATTAGGTGTCTTGCTCAGGTCACATGGCTCAGGTCACCAGGAATCTGATGCCACGGACTCCCTCCAAAACAAATAAAATGAAATAAGCAGACAGTGTCTCCTGAATGGTAAGATCTTTCAGTATTTTAGCACTACCCCAGATCCACTGAGGCACTGTTTCCTTAAGGCTCCATACAAAGCAAATACATAATTATGTGCATTCCCCTCCTCCATGTCCCTAGCCACACTTTGTACTTAATGAATGAAAATATGAAGTTTGCAAGGTGATTTTGGTAATGTAAGATCAGCTCATAAAGTACAAACCAAGGACCAAAGCCGAACCTCAAATTCTTCAGGCCGGGGTTGCTAAGGTCTCACTCCTTTAATCCTGTGTGATCCTTGGAGCCCCTCCTGCACCTCCTTCCCTTCTTTTACATATCTCACGGGAAGGTCTGACTGGGGCAGGAAAAGGGCAGGGCACAACCTTTAAAAGACTGGCGTAGTCCAAGGACAGGACGAAAGCTGATAAGGACCAACTCGGTCCAAGATGGCAGACTCAACTTCCTCTTGACCTTGAGCCTCAGTATATGCTCAATGTAACACACCCCAGGGCCATGATGGTTCCAAAGATGACCACAAAAGGTCAAAAAGTGGGCAGTGACCCAGTTTCTGGAAATCCCCACCCCATCCTCAAAATAGCTGGAAAGCTCCTCCTACTCATTAGCCTATGTAATTACCCAGCCTAGCCTATAAAAACTGACAACCCACACCCTTGGGCCTCTCTTGCCTTCCAAGATGGCCTGTATTCTCTCCATGGAGTGTGCTTCCTTCCTGAATAAACCTTCTTTCTCTTTACTAGGGCTCACTCTTGAATTCTTTCCTGAGTGAAGCCAGGAAGCCACACTAGGCAGCCATTCCAGGGACTTGGACGTGACCATCCTCTCCCACCTCACTCTCTTTCCTACAGTATGACTGCTCTCCAGCACATGACCTGGGTGTCCTGTAAGTTTCTGAAGGTATTCGTCTTTGCCTATTTTTAGTCCTCCCTAGTCCTGAGATCGGAGAAGGCTGTGGCACCCCACTCCAATACTCTTGCCTGGAAAATCCCATGGACGGATGAGCCTGGTGGCCTGCAGACCACGGGGGTCGCTAAGAGTCGGACACGACTGAGCGACTTCACTTTCACTTTCATGCATTGGAGAGGGCAATGGCAACCCACTCCAGTGTTCTTGCCTGGAGAATCCCAGGGACGGGGGAGCCTGATAGGCTGCCATCTCTGGGGTCACACAGAGTCGGACACGACGGAAGTGACTTACCAGTAGCAGCAGCAGTAGCAGTCCTGAGATTGGCACAGAGCTTTGCATATAGAAGGTGTGCAATAAACATTTATTGGGTTGAATAGCTTAGTTGACATATATCCTTACTTGACAAATATGGAAGTAATTGTGCAAGAAGCTACCAGGAAAATAGAATAAGGGACAAGAATTGTGACAGTGCATGAACATGACTGAAATGAAATAGGCAGACAGACTACAACTCTTCGTAGAGGAAAAAAAAAATACATGTGCAATGAGGCTGTATTTAAAGAGAATAAAATGTTAAGAATGAAAGTTCTAGCAAAGAAAGCATTCCAGGATTCTGGGGTTAGGTAAGTAAAAACAAGGGCAAAGTTCAAACTAACACTGCTTTTAGAGGAATGTGCAAGTAAGTACAGTAACTTATCCAAACCAACAACAAAATGTTTTAAGTATAGGTCTTTAAAATAGTGAATAATTAGAAATAAGGACAAAACCACAGTTATACGGTTTTTGGAAAGCCCCCTGGACCAGAATACCAGGGCTTGGGGTACAGTTCTAGGACTAGTCCAAACTGCATGACTGCCAGCACCTTACTCATCTTTTTTTTAACTCACATCCTTAAATGTAACGTCTGATGTCTAGACAACATTCCAAGGTATTTTCCAATTTTGAAAATTTTACCATTTCCCTAATTTGTGTATAAGTGATACCTTCAAGCTATTACAAATGCCCACCTAAGTAGCTTAAAAATGATTCTTCTGGTTTTGGACACTTGAAACTAATAGATTCTACTAGGTAAACCTTGTCAACTTCTCAAGATTTCAAGTTGAACTGGCCCTAAATGGAGTCCCCTGAACTGCGAGATGAAACCAGTCAATTCTAAATGAAATCGACCCCGAATATTCATTGGAGGGACTCACACTGAAGCTGAAGCTCCAATACTTTGGCCACCTGATTCAAAGAGCCCATGACTCACTGGCAAAGACCCTGATGCTGGGAAAGAATGAAGGTAAAGGAGAAAAGGGAGGCAGATGATGAGATGGTTAGACAGCATCATCGACTCAAGAGATATGAATCTGAGCAAATTCCGGGAGACAGTGAAGGACAAAAGGACCTGGTATGCTGCAGTCCACGGGGTCGCGGAGAGTTGGACACAACTTGGCAACTGAACAAGAAAGGGCAAAGTGGGAACAGGATGGATGCACGTGATCTACTATAGAGTCATGGTGACAAAACCCTATTACAATAAGCCATTTCTGAAGAGAAATAAAGCAAAGTAACGAATTTATGTCACACTCTGGAGGGTGAGCCTTTTCAACATCCTCGTCACCTTTGGGAACCTAATGGAACAACCAGAATGCTGGTTTTAAAAATCTGTCCTGTTATTCTTGCAATGTAAATTTCGAGTGTCTTCTGATAGGTTTCTGCAAGCTCTGTTTTGGTTTAATCCAGCTTTCACAACATAAAAATACCTGGCATAAATGAAGTTTTAAAAAAAGGACTTAATGATATTTAATGATAGAGTTTATAATGGTTTATTAAAACTATTCCTAGGTTTTAAGGTAGAGTATGGATTACCACTTAAACAATTATAAGGTATATTTTCTATATGGATGTCATATTTGATTCTTACAGAAGTTGATATTAAAAATTATAGCCTGGGAGGTCACTCTAAGTTTTACAAAGGAAGAAGACACAGGTTCTAAAACCTACAGAACACTAAATAAACAAAAAGAAATTCCAGGGGTAGTTTCTAAATTGCTTGGAGGAACAATATAACACAATAATTACTTCAAAATGCTAAAATTTTATTTTCAGTGGTCTCTAACAATCATTATTATTTCTCAAATAAAGGCATAAGATACTAAGTCACAAGAAAAACTACTAAAAGTCTAAAGTGACAGTGAATCTCCTATGTCAGATACTGGGTTATTAATGATATTTTAGGAAGAAAAAGGGTATTGGGATAAATTTGTGTTATAAACTAAGCTGGGTTCTTATTCACAACTGCTTTAAAGTTTCTCTGTCATTCTCCCAAAATTTAAAAAAAAAAAAAAGGAAGAAGGGGCAGATCTTTTCGCTGGAGAGAAGAAAATTTAACTAGAGACTATCCTAATGTGGAATTCTTTCTCAGTGACAATATGGCAACAACAATCACAGCCGGTGAAGATTTACAGATCTGTGAGGAAAATGAGAAAAAGCACTGATCACACGGGCAGTCCTGTTCACTTTTTACAGACTGTTATGTTCAAGAATCAAGCTGTAGCTTTGAAAACACGCTATATTCCTGAATGGTTTAAAAGTAAACCTGCAGAAATAAGAATATATTCTCTTTAACTCTGAATATAATTTTAGAGGTGTTAAACAAAACAAAATATATGTAATGAGCAGCCAATATCTAATGAACAGTTTTCCTTTTTGCATCCTATCATTGACACCATGGGATTTAACAATAATAAAATTACACGTGATGGGAGGTGGGAGGGGGGTTCATGTTTGGGAGTGCGTGTAAAAAAATAAATAAATACAAAAACAAAACAAAACAAAAAAATTACACGTACCTGTCTTAATTTTGGTTCTGATTTTATACACTTAGAGGCTTATAATAATTAAAATTATAAAAATGAATTGCCTTAATGGCCTGGAGGGCATGGAAATGCTAAAACATTTATGTAAATAGGACTTACTCATTAAATAGCACTGACAAAGATATATAAATTATATTTAATTCCATTACGATGACTTAGATGAAAACAGTCTAATGGATTGTGCAAGAGTCCCAAATCTAGCTCCTGGCTTTTTACTTGTGTGAACTTGGGCAAGTCGTTAATTCGGTGGTGATGCCAGCTGCCTCCATCTGTAAAATGAGGGCAGTGCTGCTTCTCAACTCTCCCAGGCTCAGCTTTGACAAGTCTCCCCCAGAATTTAATCTTTTTTAAAAAAACAAATTCAACCAAGATATAAAGGTATAAGAAATGTTCATTTTTCTGAAACTTGCACACTAGACAATGTCTTCCGATGGCATTGTAGGCACTGAGCTATTCAACTGTTCATGAAAATAGTCATGCTTATTGATTCCCTAGGCTTGTGTCTACATGAGAGAGAACGCTGAGGGTAAACAGGGTATAAGTCCTGGGGAAAAGAATGCAGTGAGTCATTAAGACTAGAAGTGAAATGAAATGCTATACCAAATCCTATCGAAACTTCGGGACTTGAAATGAGAAACTACTTTTTCCCATGAGAACTCAGCAATTATAAATTCTAACGAACACTAGGAAACTGTTTTCAAGTTCTTAGCTGATGTGTTTAAATACAAGTGTTTTCAATGAAATATGCCATTTCATAAAATATGGCCACTATTAATTAATGCCAAAACCAAGAGAATTTTTATGGAATTCCATATTATGAACACATGACTACCACAGTGGTTTGTCGTGACTGATGTTATGATTCTGAATACCACAGAAGTTAGTAATGACCTGGTGCCTTCCCATGAAATTCAAGCCAATGATTTGGACTAATTGGCTCATTGTTGGTCACTCAATTGGTATGTTCTCTGCTATCCTGACTCCAATCATTGGATATTCCTCCAGAGCCTGCATTGTCTTCAGGTATGTGCTCCTACTGAAGCCTGACACTGTTCATCAGATCTTGAAATCAGGCCTGCTGCTGCTACTGTTGCTGCTAAGTCACTTCAGTTGTGTCCGACTCTGTGCGACCCCATAGACGGCAGCCCACCAGGCTCCCCCGTCCCTGGGATTCTCCAGGCAAGAACACGGGAGTGGGTTGCCATTTCCTTCTCCAGTGCAGGAAAGTGAAAAGTGAAGTCGCTCAGTCGTGTCCGACTCTTAGCGACCCCATGGACTGCAGCCCACCAGGCTCCTCCATCCATGGGATTTTCCAGGCAAGAGTACTGGAGTGGGGTGCCGTTAAGAAACAGTAAAACAGTTCTGAGCAACCAAAAGCTCCAATTTAGTTTCTCTATGTTCTTGTTCTTCACTTACCTAAGAATCTACTTTATGGTGAATACATCCACTCCTGAATATCAAATTGTGACTTTTAACAACTTAATAAAATTATGTACTTCAATATTCAGCTAAGCTCCAAGTCCATCACTGATTACCCCCTAAATCAGGGCTCAGTAGTCTGAGTAATAGAAAAACTTAAATGTAGTCTACAGTTACAAGAGAAAAAGAGATTTCAAAGTTAGGCATTGCACCTTTATGTATACTTACTGACTCTTCTTTGTGATCTAATATTTAAAAAGTTATAAATACCTAAAGGAGTTAATTTCTGTAAATCTAATCATCCTGAAATTAAAATTCAGAAATACTTTAAGGTATTTCTACATATACTTAAAACTGGACAAGAAGACCATTTTTTAACACTGGAATCTCTTGCTGTAACAGGGCCAACTAAAACCGGTACATCCAATTCACAGCCTGACGTCGTGGCAAAAGCTGACTGCAGCCCTTGTTGAAGAAAGTGATCTCCACCCCAGATTGGTGGTGGTTTCTTCCTACTCCCTGCTGTCAACCAGACCAGGGAACCTATCTGTTGCTGCTGAGATTGGCTCTACTGAGTCAGCCCACCGAATGATCTGAACAGTTCACCTGGGAAGGAGAGACTGGAGTTCTGCCTCTGCTTCACTGTGAGGTCTTGGACCAGTCCTGGTGGTTCCGTTACCTAATCTAGAAAATGAAGGTCTCAGACTAATGATGCCTTAGGACTGGAATAGCTCTAATATCCATGGCTGACAGCACTTCCAAGCTCTCCTTGGTGATCACGCCACCTCTTCTTCCATACAGGACGAGATGAAGTCTAGATAATACGACAGTGTTACTTCTACTATTACTCTGATCATAGCTTCTAGCCCTCACTTAAACTTCTTTTAAATGGTGCCAGAATTTTCTGTAGTAATGTTAAGGACTCAGGACAATCCAAGGATGATTTTTCCCTTCATTGCCTTGTCTGTGTGCAATCACACAGGTGAGCATCACCTCAGATCTATTGTCATCCCGTTGACCACTGTCAGAACTCGAGTCTGACAGAGAAATACTCAGGTGCTCAAGCAAAATGGAATCCTTTCCAGAAAAGTCCTAAGTACACAAATACAGACCCAATATTAAAACACGGTACTTGTTGGGGTTAAAACACGGTAACGAACCATTCTCTCCTCCCTACCCCCCAGTTTTAATGATGAGCCCAAATGAGTAAGTTTTAATAAACAAAATTTCACATGCAACTGTCTCATTCACCCTTCCCTCCATGCTGGCAATCAGATTTTCACCAGACAAATCTATCCCAAAGCACAGAATGTGCTTACAAAGGTTAGTCAGGACTCTATTTGCATCACAGCAGCTTAATCATTTCAATCTTTAAAAAAAAAACAACAAAAAAAAGAAAACACAGTTTTTGGAAGCCTCTAATTTATTTTTGAGTCTCTTCTCATCTTGGACTGCCCTTCTCCTCAAAAACTGGTTCTCATTTCCCAAAAGCTCTTGTTTGTGTTCTAAAAGCCGCCATCACTCTCGGAGAAGACAGCTTGACAAAAGTCAGTCAGCAAGATGGATCTCTTTGGAAATGGAAGCCGTCTGGAGTCCACCAATTTTAATGACTTTGGTTTGAACCGAAGAAGAGTTTATTGCCACTCTAGTCCCCTTCCCTGTGGGCAGTAAATTACCAACGATTAAAGAGCCAGTTTCCCCTCACCCTCTCTGCCCCCACCACCCTGCTCTGCTCCCGGCAAAAACAAAAACGAAAAAAAAATTTTGGTTCTGATTTTATACACTTAGAGGCTTATAATAATTAAAATTATAAAAATGAATTGCCTTAATGGCCTGGAGGGCATGGAAATGCTAAAACATTTATGTAAATAGGACTTACTCATTAAATAGCACTGACAAAGATATATAAATTATATTTAATTCCATTACGATGACTTAGATGAAAACAGTCTAATGGATTGTGCAAGAGTCCCAAATCTAGCTCCTGGCTTTTTACTTGTGTGAACTTGGGCAAGTCGTTAATTCGGTGGTGATGCCAGCTGCCTCCATCTGTAAAATGAGGGCAGTGCTGCTTCTCAACTCTCCCAGGCTCAGCTTTGACAAGTCTCCCCCAGAATTTAATCTTTTTTAAAAAAACAAATTCAACCAAGATATAAAGGTATAAGAAATGTTCATTTTTCTGAAACTTGCACACTAGACAATGTCTTCCGATGGCATTGTAGGCACTGAGCTATTCAACTGTTCATGAAAATAGTCATGCTTATTGATTCCCTAGGCTTGTGTCTACATGAGAGAGAACGCTGAGGGTAAACAGGGTATAAGTCCTGGGGAAAAGAATGCAGTGAGTCATTAAGACTAGAAGTGAAATGAAATGCTATACCAAATCCTATCGAAACTTCGGGACTTGAAATGAGAAACTACTTTTTCCCATGAGAACTCAGCAATTATAAATTCTAACGAACACTAGGAAACTGTTTTCAAGTTCTTAGCTGATGTGTTTAAATACAAGTGTTTTCAATGAAATATGCCATTTCATAAAATATGGCCACTATTAATTAATGCCAAAACCAAGAGAATTTTTATGGAATTCCATATTATGAACACATGACTACCACAGTGGTTTGTCGTGACTGATGTTATGATTCTGAATACCACAGAAGTTAGTAATGACCTGGTGCCTTCCCATGAAATTCAAGCCAATGATTTGGACTAATTGGCTCATTGTTGGTCACTCAATTGGTATGTTCTCTGCTATCCTGACTCCAATCATTGGATATTCCTCCAGAGCCTGCATTGTCTTCAGGTATGTGCTCCTACTGAAGCCTGACACTGTTCATCAGATCTTGAAATCAGGCCTGCTGCTGCTACTGTTGCTGCTAAGTCACTTCAGTTGTGTCCGACTCTGTGCGACCCCATAGACGGCAGCCCACCAGGCTCCCCCGTCCCTGGGATTCTCCAGGCAAGAACACGGGAGTGGGTTGCCATTTCCTTCTCCAGTGCAGGAAAGTGAAAAGTGAAGTCGCTCAGTCGTGTCCGACTCTTAGCGACCCCATGGACTGCAGCCCACCAGGCTCCTCCATCCATGGGATTTTCCAGGCAAGAGTACTGGAGTGGGGTGCCGTTAAGAAACAGTAAAACAGTTCTGAGCAACCAAAAGCTCCAATTTAGTTTCTCTATGTTCTTGTTCTTCACTTACCTAAGAATCTACTTTATGGTGAATACATCCACTCCTGAATATCAAATTGTGACTTTTAACAACTTAATAAAATTATGTACTTCAATATTCAGCTAAGCTCCAAGTCCATCACTGATTACCCCCTAAATCAGGGCTCAGTAGTCTGAGTAATAGAAAAACTTAAATGTAGTCTACAGTTACAAGAGAAAAAGAGATTTCAAAGTTAGGCATTGCACCTTTATGTATACTTACTGACTCTTCTTTGTGATCTAATATTTAAAAAGTTATAAATACCTAAAGGAGTTAATTTCTGTAAATCTAATCATCCTGAAATTAAAATTCAGAAATACTTTAAGGTATTTCTACATATACTTAAAACTGGACAAGAAGACCATTTTTTAACACTGGAATCTCTTGCTGTAACAGGGCCAACTAAAACCGGTACATCCAATTCACAGCCTGACGTCGTGGCAAAAGCTGACTGCAGCCCTTGTTGAAGAAAGTGATCTCCACCCCAGATTGGTGGTGGTTTCTTCCTACTCCCTGCTGTCAACCAGACCAGGGAACCTATCTGTTGCTGCTGAGATTGGCTCTACTGAGTCAGCCCACCGAATGATCTGAACAGTTCACCTGGGAAGGAGAGACTGGAGTTCTGCCTCTGCTTCACTGTGAGGTCTTGGACCAGTCCTGGTGGTTCCGTTACCTAATCTAGAAAATGAAGGTCTCAGACTAATGATGCCTTAGGACTGGAATAGCTCTAATATCCATGGCTGACAGCACTTCCAAGCTCTCCTTGGTGATCACGCCACCTCTTCTTCCATACAGGACGAGATGAAGTCTAGATAATACGACAGTGTTACTTCTACTATTACTCTGATCATAGCTTCTAGCCCTCACTTAAACTTCTTTTAAATGGTGCCAGAATTTTCTGTAGTAATGTTAAGGACTCAGGACAATCCAAGGATGATTTTTCCCTTCATTGCCTTGTCTGTGTGCAATCACACAGGTGAGCATCACCTCAGATCTATTGTCATCCCGTTGACCACTGTCAGAACTTGAGTCTGACAGAGAAATACTCAGGTGCTCAAGCAAAATGGAATCCTTTCCAGAAAAGTCCTAAGTACACAAATACAGACCCAATATTAAAACATGGTACTTGTTGGGGTTAAAACACGGTAACGAACCATTCTCTCCTCCCTACCCCCCAGTTTTAATGATGAGCCCAAATGAGTAAGTTTTAATAAACAAAATTTCACATGCAACTGTCTCATTCACCCTTCCCTCCATGCTGGCAATCAGATTTTCACCAGACAAATCTATCCCAAAGCACAGAATGTGCTTACAAAGGTTAGTCAGGACTCTATTTGCATCACAGCAGCTTAATCATTTCAATCTTTAAAAAAAAAACAACAAAAAAAAGAAAACACAGTTTTTGGAAGCCTCTAATTTATTTTTGAGTCTCTTCTCATCTTGGACTGCCCTTCTCCTCAAAAACTGGTTCTCATTTCCCAAAAGCTCTTGTTTGTGTTCTAAAAGCCGCCATCACTCTCGGAGAAGACAGCTTGACAAAAGTCAGTCAGCAAGATGGATCTCTTTGGAAATGGAAGCCGTCTGGAGTCCACCAATTTTAATGACTTTGGTTTGAACCGAAGAAGAGTTTATTGCCACTCTAGTCCCCTTCCCTGTGGGCAGTAAATTACCAACGATTAAAGAGCCAGTTTCCCCTCACCCTCTCTGCCCCCACCACCCTGCTCTGCTCCCGGCAAAAACAAAAACGAAAAAAAGAAAATACACTGCCTGTGAGGACAAAACCTGCCAGCAAGCAGCGGCACTGCGGTAATCTCCCCCGGCATTATGACTGATGATGACCAGCAGAGCGTGGGATAATAGCTCCCCTTAATTTACCGCTCCCTTTGAAGGGTTAAAACATGGCAGATGTTGATAGCTGACACTCCTTGCTAACAGGAAAGACACGTCGCTGGGGGCCCCCTTCTAGGCCTTCCCTTCCCCGCAGCTGTCTGTGTAGAGCAAATTGTATCCACTTGTTTAACCTCGGGGAACGTCTGGAGGGGACCCAGTGCCACAAGGGTACCTTTTTTTTTTTAACGGTCATTTCCTCTCTGGTGTAACTTGCATGACAGTATGTGACAAGCAGAAATTAATGGGGACACTGCTGTGCCAATTCCTCCTGAATTGCTGACACTGGCTACAGGCTGCCTGTTTGCCACCCAGCCAAGACCTCACATGAAACATGGCGAGGGGCCCACAGCCCTATTCACCAACAAGCCAGCTGGTCAGTGATGAGAGGAGCCGAAACAATGCGGGGCGCACAGACCAGGAAGAAAACGCTTTACAAACCGCTTCCAACCAAGGAGGTAAGGTTTGCTGCGAGTTCATATGCCGGTTTATTTTCCTGAGTGGCAAACTGCAGGACCCCAGTCTCCACGGTACTTGGGTAGAAGAAGGATTCCTCTCCCAAAGCCTTCTCAGGTACAAGCTCGGGGAGGAACATCCTCAGGCACAAGGAAGCCACGTGAGATCTGTCTCCAAGGATGCTATTCCAGCAGGCCCACGAGCCAGCAGGGTATCTCTTGCCTCTAGCGAACTACCATGGGGCTGCCCAGTTTAAAAATTCTATGCATGGTGTAGTTTTTCCTCTCTTTCTCACATATACAAGTACATGCACAAAAGAATCTCCAGTTCAAGCCCGTTAATCCTCTGCAACGTTTTGCAAGGTTGGGGAATCTGCCCCCATCTTGGCAAGATTCGCTTTCTCCTCTTTCTGTAATCAAGATTCAAGCTCAGTCGGTGGGCATTTAAATGGTGTCTCTGTTATAGGCTTGGCCATGCTGATTTCGGCCCAGAAGAACAAATCAAGGCGCATACTTTTTTTTTTTTTTTAAGGGAGGGAAGGGCGAGCAGAAACATCACCTAACTATGACATTGTGTATGACTCAAAAGTCAAGTCGGAGGTGAGAGATGGAAAGCTGGAATGGGAAAACTGTACTGGTAAGTGTTTTATAATAAACTGGGAGGCCCTCAGGGCATGTGCCTCAGAAAGGCACAACAAAGGGCACCTCAATTTTGTGTTTGGGCCCAGCACGGAGTGAAACTGGGGTGCTCTGAAGGAGCAGATACTCTCATAGAAACAAGAATCTGAGGACCTCCTTGGTGGTCCAGGTGATAAGACTCCACACTCCCAATGCAAGAGTCCTGGGGAAGTACATCCCAGAACATTCCACAAATAGAGCTGCAATGAAGATCGAAGATCCTGCGTGTAGCAACTAAGACCTGGGACGGCCAAATGATAAATATTTAAAAACAAACAAACTAGAATCTGTTCAATTCACTTTCTCTTTCATCCCCAGTTTTACAGTGTACTAACCAAAGTGAAGATGTAGGCAGTTTCTGAGAACATAGGGAATACTTGCAGCAACCACGAAATTCAGCAAGTGAGCAATGTGGAAGGTTTGATCTCAGTTCAACAGGCCTCTTGTTTTGGGGGAAGAAAGAATGGGAGGAGAAACGGAAATAACCTGCAGTGTTACCAGGCTGGCCCAGGGGGAGAAAAGACACCGTTTTTACTTCTGAGAGGACTTCTCAAAGCCAGCATTAGATTGGCAGCCTCAGGAACATCATTCTTTAGCCATCTCACTTTCTACAAATAAATGGAATGAACAAAGGTCTCCAAGTCACTCAGGCAGGAAGTACAAGACCGGACAGAGAATGAAACAGCCTGCAAGCCCACCTCTAGCACGTAAAGGCTATGGGAATAATTCTAGTGGATGGACTGTTGTTTCCATAAGTATAATTTAGGAAAGGCTTACAGTGTTTCCAACTCAGAACTGGAATGCAGGCCTGGAAAAAATACAGAGAAAGAAGTCATGGAAGTAGAAACCCTAATCCCTTAAACAAACACATTTCCAAAATATACTATATAAGGCTACCTGAGTCTGTTTTTCACGTTCACTGCCCATGCTTTCTAACAACAAAGTAGTATCCTAATGAAAATTCAAACAGTGCTGAGAACCTACAGCCTAAATAACAGGTCCCCTTTTGCCAAGATCAATGTGGAAACCTCAATAAACAGGAATCCCAAACAAATTCAGACATTCCCTCCCATGTGACAACTGCCTGCCTGCTCTGAGTCTGAATCTCTCAGGGCTTCCTGAGGACAAATGCACATGAAATCTTGGGCTTGCAATGTGATGCCCACAGCTCTCTGCAGCCTTACATGAAGGTGGGCAGGAGGTATGCTTGGGGGCAGGGGGTGCCTCTCACAGTGTTTCTTATTAGTTAAAATATTATTTGTGTTTACAAATTTAGCCCTAGTTTTCATTTCTGAGCTCCCAAGTTTCTCCAGCCTATAAATAGCCAATTTAATAATGCCAGATGGAGTAAAAGAATGCTACATATGGAATCTCATTGCACAGATATATTTTGAAATGCACATTTCTAGGTTAAACAGGGGATACCTGTACTTATTAAAACAGCCTCTCTCAGTTCAAAGGCCACAGTGTAATGGTCAAAAAAGCTGCATGGCGTGTCAAAGGCTATCGAACTGCACACATGTTCCATCTGTGAGTTAGGGAACTGTGAGTCGGATTTTAAGAGGCAGTTGGATATAACACACTTCCAGGCTTCATGACCCTTCCTGATGCTTTGTTAGGCATCTTATCAGAACGAGAAGAATAGAGATCTCTGTTATGGCTTTCCTGTGGCAAGTAAAAGACAGGGCGATGATTTTCCAGTCCATTTCCCCTGGCAACATGCTCATCAATCATCAGGGTCTAGGACTTTGTTAATCTGCTGGAGGAAAGAAAGCTCAGTGGTTTCTCTCCAAGTGAAATGGGACTCTCTCCTACCCAATATTTGAGGTTATCATCAAGAATTGCTGTGTCTTTGCCTTTAGAGAATGTACTTAGACGCTCACAGGGCTCAGCTGAAACACAGCAATTTTACCTACTGTACCAACGATTCAGTATGGGATCCAAGCTATTCTGAGCGTGACAGGTGATGCTGTTTTCTAAACCCAACAAGGGGACCACCAAAGCTGTGGTGTTCATCTTTCTATAAACATCTTATCCTCAACAGTTTTCATTTCTATCATCTAGCCCGGTCTGTTTTCATTCTCATATGTTCAAAAGGCCACAATGGGCGAAGACAATATGCTTTAAGGAATGGTTCAAAAATAATAATAATAAACATATATTCAAATTCCCTTTGCCACTGTCCCCCTTTAATTTTGAAAAAATGTAGGGCTGTCTTGGAGTGGATGGTGGAATTATTCACACTATTTTAAGACAAGTGCATGTTACCAAGACTGCTGTTAGCATTTTGAGTCTCAAATTAAATAATTTACTTCGAGAAAAACTGACATCTAACACTTGTTTATTAAACTAATTCTGCATTCACAGCATCTTATCTATTTGTGAGCAATCTCCTGGTGCATGTCAATTCACGGTTTAAAAAGAAATGTTTCTTTTTTAGCAGGCACAGAATGACGCATAGTCCTAAAAATTATTTGCTAAACTATATACTGGGCTTCCACTGTAAGTGTTATAAGCTCATTTTAACAAGAGGACTGAAAGCTGATTTCATGTAAAAAATACTGAAAAATATTTAATGACCGAGATCATTAAAGAAACCCACCTCAGTGCCTGCCACCGTAGTAAAAACAGGCTTGTAACTTTACTTTATTCTAAGGGCAGATATTAATTTTAAAAGTTTACTACTCACCAGCAATTGCTTCCATTTACAACAGAATGAAATTCCTCCATTGCCTATTTATACTATTTAACGGTAAAATGCCGAAAAGATTAAAGGGGATAGTAACAGTAGTGTCAGGGGGTCTTATTAGAAAATCAATCACATCATTTTTTTCCCAGTCTTTTAACATCTATGCCTTTATCCATATCATCATCATCAGTAGTCACGTACTACATGTTTTCAATATACACACATTGACTATTTTACAAATCTGCTCTATTGTGTTGCCTAACAACAAATGACATGATATTATGTTGCTAATTCTTATGCTGGGCTCAGGAAAAGATTCAGACAAAAGAACTTCAACTTTCCTAGAACAGAAGGCATTCCCCACTAAAGCACAAGTTATAACACCCTTTTTGTCAGATGATAAAAATACTAGGTTGAAATATATTAAACTGCCATTTTTACTGGGCAAAAGCAGTCAACCACTGACAACTTCATATGGCTTAATGTACACGCTCATTTTAGACCCCAAAAAACCCAAAAACCCGTAATACCTTAACAAAGACACTTTTAGTATTTTAGCACATTGCTTCCAGTTTTCTATACATATATTTGAAATACATTTCAAAGTTGGGATCACATTATATATACAGATAATAAAGATGAATATCATCTTTCTTTAGGCAAAACTCTTAAAAAATAAGCCTCTTTGAAACATTATTTTGTTAAATGCATTTTCATAATTCACTTAATCATCTCCTATTATGGTACCTTCTGATTTAAACGTACATTTCACTGATGATTTGTGCACCAGAATATACTTCTACCAGCCATTCTGGGTCTACGTATCATTTCTTTGTGATCTGTCTGTTAGTGGTCTTTATTTATATCTAAATTAGATAATTTTATGTTTCTTATTGGTTTCTAAGGGTTTGTTGTATGTTAAGGATATGAAACCTCTGCTGTACTTTTGGCAAATATTTTATTTGCCTTTTAGTTCTATTTGTAATATTTTATGTTTAAAATGTTTAGGGTCTAATCTATGAATTGTTTCCTTTGTGATCATTTCTACTGTTTTATGCTTAGGATACTCTCTGGTTTGATAGTTGATATATTATTCTATTCATTAAAAAATTAATAGTGTCACCCCCCATATACACATACCTTTTAAAACTATAAAGTGTTTATAGAGCTTCTGTAAAACCACAAAAGAGAATGCTTGTTCAGTGTCCAAAGCTCAAAGGCTGTCTTCAGCCTCCTAACCAGCACTAAATGTTACTAAATCAGGACTGTTTCTAGCAAAATTTACAAGCAAACTCAGCTGTCTCTTTTCTAAGGAAAATTTCCTGCCACACAAAGGGTTACCTCTGAACAGTATCTCCATTATTTCACCCATGACTCCATTCCTAATTTTCTGTTTTCTGGCAGCTGTTCTCTAACTTACAAATAATGCATGTCTTTGTTTAGAGTTCCTTAAAAAAACTGTATATTCTAAATGTGGAAGAAAGCTCAATTTATTTTACTTTGAAACCTGAGAAATCAATAACAGGAACCATATGTTAATTATGGAACCTGGTGATAAATAAAGTAAGAAGTCTTATGAAACCGTGGTGGTGAAAGTGATGGAGTTGAGAAAGAAAAGGAAAGAAGTCCTTTCTCTTGGTGTGTGATGCTTTCATAAATCTCCCTGTTTGGTAGAACACCAAAATGCAACTCTTTTCTTAATTCATTCTAATGTAATTTATATTTCACTTTCTTCCCAACTCCTGTTTTTTATCAAGATCTTACAGCAACGACGAGATATATATCAAGGGCCGTTAATACAGTGGCAACATTTAGAACAGATGATGCCCAAGACAAAGCTTAACCAATATTTATGTCTTTGATTTTCATTTATTTGGACTCATGGAGTTTTGCACTTAAGACATGAATCAAGCTATCTTTATCTGGTTGAAATACTCAAGGACTTCAGGTCTACAAGATAAACTGCCACGACTAGAGCAAGAATCATAATGAGGAAAACAAAAGTCAGTTATGTAATGTTTTAGGTATTTACACGTGGTATCACATACTTCTAAAAAAGAGCTAACTTTAGAGTGTTTACTGCTGCTGCTGCTGCTAAGTCACTTCAGTCGTGTCTGACTCTGTGTGACCCCATAGACGGCAGCCCATCAGGCTCCCCCGTCCCTGGGATTCTCCAGGCAAGAATACTGGAGTGGGCCGCCATTTCCTTCTCCAATGCATGAAAGAGAAAAGTGAAAGTGAAGTCGCTCAGTCTGTCCAACTGTTAGTGACCCCATGGACTGCAGCCCACCAGGCTACTCCGTCCATTGGATTTTCCAGGCAAGAGTACTGGGGTGGGGTGAGAGTGTTTACTGAGAGTACATATATTTCTTTTTTCCCTGGAGCCCATTAAATCAATTTTGCTCTTGTTACCACAAACCTACATCTTCCCTCTTCTTGTACCCTCACCCTTCTGATTTGGAATCTATTTTTATAAAGGGAAGCAGAGCCCTCACTTGCAGCTTTTACAACACCTCTGTCTCAGTAACACTTCAGGTTTTCAGCTATGGGTGATGGTGAGCTCCAGATTTAAATGATAAAATGTGACAGTGAGACTAAATACTTATTAAGTGTTCAGTAATTGTTCCAACACATCAACAGAACTAAACATTCACAGAACAACTTCAATTAAGGATATGTTTCCAGATCAATCAGTATCTGATCACTCAGGGTAGCCCTAAACCTTAAAAAAATTTTTTTTAAAAATCTGGAACTCATAATTTTTACTCTTTTAGCCTCACCACATGGCATGTGGGGTCTTAGTTTCCCAACCAGGGATCAAACCCGCGCCCCCTGTATTGGCAGTGTGGAGCCTTAACCACTGGACCACCTGTGAAGTCCCTAGACCTAAACCTTTTAACACTGCAGTTTCTAAACTTAATTCAGAGTGAAACCTCCTGTGCCCTCTGGTCCCCAATTCTCTGCTATGTTCTATTTTAGCTTTCCAATCTAAAAGTGCTGTGACTATACTAGAGTAGAATGATAAATATTTCTTTGGTTTTGTCCAAGAAAGGAAAAATGAACAAGTATGGTCAGGGACAGCAGAGAGCAATAGTAAATATAAAAATCAACAAAGCTACTAGCTTATATTTGCTAAAGGCTTAGAACCACAAGTGGAAGAAATTCTGTGCACTCGTATCTTCTAATACATGAGCCTCAAAGTAAGCACCTGAACACTCTGGCCACATTAGTATCAGCACTAGAAATCTCCACCTATGATCCCCTTAGGTTTCACACAGTCTTGGTTCCTCATCAGTAGAACAGGGTTAGGAATTCTGATCAGTTACATGTGCAAATCTGGTAATGGTTTACTAATTTAGGACCGCAGAGAACTGTGAGAACATTAAGCAAAAGGAAACAAAAAACATCTTTCGAAGGTCAAATTATGATGTGTCATGAACTTTTTTAAAGAGTAGCTTTCATGAATTTTTTTTTTTTTTAAAGAGTAGCTTTCTGGGTGGCTTAAGAATTTCTCATTAGAATTCTCATGTTCCTAACCATCTTCTCGCTAATTCATATCAATGAGTTAGCACTTTCCAATAGATCATCTTAAGGAATAAAATATCAGTGCTTTTAAATAAGTATATACGGACGACTTTAAAATGCCACACCTGATTCACCTCGGCCTAGAGTCCTCTAAAAGGCTGGGGCCACCTACGCACAAGCGAGCAGATATTCCAAAGGTCTGAGTCATCTCAAGACATTTTTCCATTCCCAAGTAGGGTCATATGTCAAACTGTAAGAGACTGTTTCTTAAACAGTAATGTCTTTAGGCATCATCAGAGGGTACTTATTGGAAACTCCCTTCTGAGACTATGTTTAGGGCAAGGCTCTAGATTTAAATGAGCACCCCAGGTGGTGATTATACAGGTGATTCACTGGCCACACCTGGAGAAAGAGCATTACATTTAACTTCATTAACCCCTTAGCAGATGGTGACACCACCATCTAGGAGCTTCCCTGATATCTCAGCTGGTGAAGAATCCACCTGCAGACCTGGGTTCAATCCCTGGGTTGGGAAGATCCCCTGGAGAAGGGAAAGGCTACCCACTCCAGTATTCTGGCCTGGAGAATTCCATGAACGGTATAGTCCATGGGGTGGCAAAGAGTTGGACACGACTGAGCGACTCACTTTCAGATGGTGACACATTTCTGCAAACTTTGTCGGTTTAGTCTATTTTTCAGGCATCCAAATCAGGCTTGCACTGTACGGTAGTAGCTAGAGTTTTTAAAGATTAGATTTATACTTGGTCATTTCTAATATCCACAGAATTCTCTTTCACTTCCTAAGATGTCAACAGTCACAGGTGGGACTTCCCTGGTAGTCCGTTAGCTAAAAATCTGCCTTGCAGTGCAGGGGATGTGGGTTCAAACCCTGTTTGGGGAACTAAGATCCCACATTCTGAGGAGCAACTAAGCCTGCACGCTGCAACTAAAGAACCTGGGTGCCAGAACTGGAGTGTCCATGCCTTGCAATAAAAGATCTCACATGCTGCAGCCAAGATCGGACATAGCCTAAGAACTTAAAAAAAAAGAAAGAGTCGCAGTGTCCAGATGCATGCATCAAGGCCCTGATTTTGATATATGAATCCAAATTCAAGTCAAACTCTTCTCATCTGATTATTCCACTGGAATCGACCTTTGTGCACAAATTTGCTCTTTGAGAGTGATGAGAAGAAAGAGGAAGTACAGAATGAGAGTATTTGCAAGAATATTTTACTTGCTGGAGATAGCTGGTTCTCATGACTACCATTATGGGGTTTGCATTATATGGGCTTCATTGCACAACTGTTTGTGAAAGCCCTTATTCCTCTCAACAAATATTTAATAGAACCAATAATGATTTTAACTGCAATGAAATGATTGATTAAGCCTTTCCACCTTCCTTAGGAATGAAGGAAAAGTTACAATCTTGGATAACTGGTGGCTATTTTCTCTAGCTGCCTTTCACTAATGTAAAATTTAGTGACTATAAATTATTAGCAACTGCTCTAGTAGAATGTGCTTTCTTAACTTCCAAACTCCACAATCACATGGGTATCTGAAATTTCTGGATAAGAATGATAAAAATCCAAATGATTAGGAGAGTGTTTCCAATTAGGTTTCTTAAAAGTAACTTTACTCTTTGCAGCTGCTACTGCTCATGACAGGAACGACAAAGAACTTTGCACACAACAGTTAACATGTGGAAACTTACCTTTAAATTCTTAAAAATATGTCAGTACCAAATTATCTTTTAGCTATTATATACACCCCTGAGAAATGAAGGTGAGTTCTTTACCACTAGGGCCACCTGGGAAGCCAGGTATATGCATACATACAATTTATTCTATTATATATGCACATGTATAGATAATAATATGCATAAAATAGGAAAGTAAATATATACAAATCTATCCCTGGAAAAGTACAACTTTCTCACTTGTACAATGGGAAAGCAGGCGCTGATGTAATCAACCCTCCAATTAACTGAAATATAGGCATTGATATATCGTTACTAACAAGTTTACCGAAGGTCTTCTGTACATTCCAGACAGTACTAGAGACAGCACAATAAACTAGGTTTAGACTTCAAAGCTCTTACCTTCCAGTTGGGAAAGATAAACAACAAACATAAAAAAATTAAGGAGATCATTTTGGCCAAGTGTAGTGAAGAAGATAAAATGGGGCACCGTGTGTCACGTGGTCAACTGTGAGTAGAGGTGGAGTGGTAGGTGAGGTGATCACAGAAGAAGTCATTAGGCGGTGACCTGCGCTGGTATTACGACGACGAGAAATAGGCACCCTTCCTGTGGGGCTGGGGAGGGAGAGGCATGTAGCATTCCAAACAGAATGAACAATACGTACCCACGCTGAGCTGGAAGCATGCTGGAAGAACAGAGAGAAGGCAGGTGTGGCTGAAGGACAGTGAGCCACAGAAGCAGAACAGGGTCTGTGGGGGGGCAGCGGAAGGGAGGAAAAGGGCACTAGCCAGGGCAGGACTTTTGACTTTATTCTGTAGGTCACAGGAAACCACTGGAGAAAAGTGGCTTTCAGCAGAGGAGTAATACCTCTTAAATTTTTTTCCTAAATTTTTGTTTATTTATTCTTTGCTGGGCTGGGCCTTCAGTGCTGCACACGGGCTTTCTCCAGCTGCAAGGAGCAAGGGGCTACTCTCGAGGTGCAGCGTGCACGCTTCTCACTGCAGCAGTTTCTCGCATTTCAGAGCATGGGCTGTAGGGCACGCGGTCTTCAGCAGGTGTAGTGCACAGGCTCAGCTGCCCCGCGGTATGTGGAATCCTCCTGGAACAGAGATCAAACCCATGCTCCCTGTATTGGCAGGTGGATTCCCCACCACTGGACCACCGGGGAAGTCTGAGTAATAACTTTAATTTATGCTTCAGTAGCGTGCCTCTGGTTGTCACAGGAAGGATGAGCTACATAGGGACAGGAGTGAAAACAGCATCTTGAATTAGAAAGCTGGTTTGATGGGTCAGACTAGAGCTTTAGCAACAAAGATGCTGAGAAGCAAGCAGTCAGACTGGGGTTATCTTTTGGGGATAAAACCAAAAGTACTTGCTAAGGGATTAGATGAAGGTTGTAAAGGAAAGAAAGAAACCTAAAAAGATCCTTAGGTTTGGGGGCTCTAACAACTGGGCAGATGGGGAAGGCCGAGTTGGGGAGAGGATTCTTGGGTAATGTTTTGGTCCCAAGATATCAGACAGCTGGTTGTTTATAATGCATTCAGAGCAAGAGGGAAAGGTCAGGCTAAAGAATAATGATACCTGAAGGTGCAGGACTAAATGATATCACCTGGTCAGAAAGCGTAGACAGGGAAGAGAAGAGAGCTGAGGATGAAGAAGCCTCCACTGTTCCAACATTTAGAGGAAGACAGCCAGGAAAGAAACTTTAACCAGGCAGCTTAGGCACACTCTAAACTTGGGTGTGGAATATCTCTCTACTATGTGGAGCATCTCTCTACCATCTGTTACCATAGGGACACACACTGGGTATACACTGCCTGCAACTTTTTCATGGGCTCTATAAACAGACTCAATGCCCAAGGTGAGGAAGCACTTTCTAAAGAGATTCCAACTAACCTATTATTAGCTTGATCAAAGTGTCACTTGTTTATTTTAGTGAGTCAGTATTTATTTTAATGAGTCAGTCTTACAGTACCTTTAGAAAGACACCAGTTTTTTGTTTTCTTTTTTGACCCATATTTCCTGTTAGGGAAAAAAAACAAACCCACCCACTAAATAACTCTATTATAAATTACTATACTGTTGTATGTTTAGATAATCATATTATCTAAATAATATATACATTATATATAGTATATAGGTTTTATATATATATAGTATAACAGTATCATCTGTTATACTTTGAGATAATTATGTATTTATTTGCTTAATTCTGTCCTCTTTCTGATATTTTGAACTACTACAAGGGCCTGGGAAATTGCTTAAGGAGTTGTTTCCGGGAGAGTCCTCAAAATCTAGACTATATGCAAGCGTTCTCCCCGAAGAGTTACTCAAAGTTACTACAGATGTAGCTCACTCACCCTAGGTTTCCCCCTAAATCTGAGGTGAACTCAGGGCTGACTCACTTCCTTTCGATCATCTCTCCTGTTAGAGTTGACAGTGGCCAATGGCTGGAGCCGCTTTGATTTAATCCTCAAGCAACTCCCAGGCTGGCTGCCTAACTTCTGCTTAGCATTATGACTGGTGTTCCTGTTTTTAAAAATCCCCCCAAATTCTGTGTGTGTGTGTGTATGGGGGTAAAGTGGGCACCTACCCAGGTAAGGGTGTGGGCCAGGGTGTGGTTTGTTCAGAGAAGGCTTTTTTTTTTTTTTTTTTTTGAGTCAGAAGTTTACATTCCAAGCTGACTTCCCACCAAGAAAAACTATGACATAGGTTACATTCCTGATGAAAGTTCAGACGCCTGGTTTTTAAAAAGCAGAATGCCTCTAAGTATGATCATTAATGCATGAGTGACGTGCTTTTTAAAAGGCATACTAAGGGTCTGGGATAGGCAGAAGGGGCTTCCCAGGTGGTGCTAGTGATAAAGTACCCACCTGCCAATGCAATGTCGAATGTGCACAAATTGTTTGGACAAAGCATAACAACAGCAATCCTCTAAAATGTCACCTTAACGTGGAAGGGCAGGGAAATGTACAGGAAAGGCTCTTCGGACTGAGAAGGAAGCTCTGGGGCAGAGCTCCGGACACCCTGGGAAAGCCGAGAGTGTGTCTGTGTGCGCGCTGGCGAGGAGGGAAGCGAGTGGGGCATGGGGACAGTGCGGGGCAGGGGAGGCAGAGGGTAGAGAGAACACAGGATCCTGCGTGCCAAGAAGCAAATCTGGGCTACCATGCTGGCAAGTCACAGCGCCCTGAGAAATCCACTGTACCACAGGCGTGAACTATTTTAAGGCAGATTGCTGTAGGTTGAGGCCCATCTTAGAGTAAAAATCATACTGCCCGGTGAGGTCCTTTGCGCCATAACTAGTGTGACTAACATTCCACTGTTTAATCTTATTAAACAGTCCTCTCAGGCATCCTTCATGGACGCACTTTCTTCGAAAAATTATTTCATGTGACGCTGAAAAGCAGTTTGCTTTAAACACCAGGAGAGATGTGTGTGCACACGCCTGTGTGTGTTTGAAAAACCCACAGTCTATTCAGTGAAGTCCAGCCTTGATATCAGATTGAAACAAATGTCCTTCCAGGACCCTTATCGTCATTGTGGAGTATTTGTTCACTGAGTTTCTCGTCTTGTTTTTGGGATCACTTTATTATGCAACATCTGCTCTGAATTTCAAATGTGATAAACAGGGTATGAGTGTCGGTGGCAGATGGCTAATGACCGCCAGCGACAGGGCATTCAAGTCTGCCTTGTTTTCTGGGAAGCGATATTTTCATGTTAATTTGCTCTGTGTCCTGCAAAGATGAGACAAATCACCTGCTCATAATTCAGGCAAAGTGGAGACCACCAGGAGCCGAGAGGGGCCATGGCTTGATTCCTTTAGGGGTGAGAGGAGAGGCAGCTCTGGGGGGCTTTCTTCATCAGAGTAACGGGACCGGGCAGTCACTTCGCATTATGTCAGATGGAGAAAGATGAATCAGTCCCGGCCACGCCATCCTGACACCAGGGCCACTGTTTACTGCAAGCAGATATTATTCATGAAAACAGATCTTTCCCAGAGGCAGAAAACAGGTGTTATTAAGAGTGTGTGTCAGTCTCTGAAGTCTGGGCTTTGTAACATAAACTTAATAGTACATTTTATCTCCTACTGAAAATGTTATAACCAACACAAATCTCCAAGAAGCATTCAATCGAAGATAAAATGAAATCTAATTCGCAGAGAAAATGACCCGCACAGACTCATAAACCTTGAGGTCTTTCGGCCTTCTCGAGCCCGGTAGAGTTTGTCTGTTACAGAGATACGTGCACAAAATATAATTTTTATTCCAAGTCTGAGTCATCCAAAGAGGCCATGTGGTCTTGAGCTGAAAGAGCCGTGCATCAGCTGGTGTTCTGTGTGAGCTCGCGGGGCCTTTGAATTTCTGCTAGTGAAAGACACACGCAGAATGGACAGAATGGACAGAATGTCCGAAGAATGACACAGGGACTGCAGAGAGCTTAAAAGACAGTTGAGAAGCCGGGTCAGACACCAGGAAAGAGAATGTACTAGAGAGGCAAGTCTGAGGACCAACTGATAGTTTAATAAAAGAGGGTATGACATTTTGCAGGCATGTAAAGTGTGAGATTTTTACACAGGGGTTTCTTTATATATATATGGACTTTCCTGGTGGCTCAGCTGGTAAAGAATCCACCTGCAATTAAGGAGACTTCAGTTCGATTCCTGGGTCGGGAGAATCCCCTGGAGAAGGCATAGGCTACCCACTCCAGTATTCATGGGCTTCCCCGGTGGCCCAGGTGGTTAAGAATCTGCCTGCAATGCGAGAGACCTGGGTTCGATCCCTGGGTTGGGAAGATACCTTGGAGAAGGGCACGGCAACCCATTCCAGTATGCTTGCCTGGAGAACCCCACGGACTGAGGAGCCTGGCAGGCTACAGTCCATGGAGTCATTAAGAGTCAGACATGACTGAAGCGACTTAGCATATATATATCCTCCCATACAGTTCTTTTTCTGAGTAGCCGTTACATATGACAAAGGAGCAAAGTGAGGGAATTTGTTTACAGTTCTTTCTGATCCTTTCTCACAGAGTGGCAGATAAAGGCATGAAAGAGAAAACTCAACAATCTGGAAGCCGCTGTTTTTTTCTTTCCTTATGAAGCACCCCCCCAACAAGTGAAAGGTGATACATAAACACATATACTCAAAACATATTATGAAACCCCAAAGAAAAATATAAGACAATCATAAGGTGTCAGTTATTGCCTCATAAGTTTAAGCAAGGAAGTCTAAGAAGATAATATCGAATCTCAAATGATCAAATTAAACAGATGCACTCAATTCCTCCACAGGTAAGTAGATCAAATAACATTCTGAACTACAAAGAGGAAAACAAGATACAGCAATGATCGGCCTACGAGGCAAAGTCTGAGTATTTGTTTACGTCACAGCTTAGCAGTCAAGAGGGTTCTTTATGCAATGTCACCATCAGCATGAATGACTGTATCTTAGGACGTCAAGAAAAGAGATTAAAGAATGCGATGAAAATTTCAAGATCAAGTATGAATACGGTAAGATGTGATTATTTATTCATTTTTAGGAGAAGAGCATCTTAAAATGTTGGAAAGAACCACCTATAATTTTATTGTATTCTCACCAGTCTCTCAACGACAATGTTCAGTCCAGACCACATGATAATGACAAAGGAAAAGTGAAAGTGTTAGTCTCTGTTGTGCCGGACTCTTTTTGATTCGATGGATAGCCCACCAGGCTCCTCTGTCCATGGAATTGTCTAGGCAAGTACATTGGAGTACGTTGTCATTTCCTTCTCCAGGGGATCTTCCTGACTCAGGGATTGAAGCTTCGTCTCCTGCAGGACGATCCTTTACCGTCTGAGGCACCAGGGAAGCTCTACGATAATGACCGGATTTCCTCTAATGAGTTCACCAACTATCAACCATCACAAATACTTAGGGCTTTGGGGGTAGTCTTTTGCCTTTTAAAGAACAAATGGTATTTAAATGCATTTTAAAATTGCCATGTGATGTATGTATACTGAGACGATAAGCCCAGCTTCTAGTTTTAACAATGTGTTTTTTTGGTTTTTGTGTTTTTTTTAACAGACAGACTGATGACAACAGTCCTGAGCAGAAAGAGTCTGTCTCTGGAACAGTTAGTCAGAGACCATGCAGCATCCTAGTTTCGCCAATTACAGCTCACTGAATGCAATATATTTCCTGAACGTGCATTCGGGAGATGCTAAATTGAGGAGGATTGACAGGTAAACAGTGTCAAAGATGACACGGAGGGGGACAGGTGCTGGAGGACGATTCTAGCAGCTCACACCATCGTAATAAGAGGTCTCTCTCCTTGATTTTCTGTTCTATGCCTATTTCATGTTAAACTGTTTAACCTTTTGACCTATTCTGAAACATGGCATGTTCTGATATATGCAAGACAACAATATTTCTGATTCAGAAGAACATTTTAGAAAATATGTTGGTACCATAATGCAAGAATCAGCCACAAACTATGTTTATTTATAAATAAGTGGGTTTTTTTAAAACTTGAAAACACCAACTGAACTACTTATATGACCATAGAGAAGTGTCCCACAGGCTGCTGTGTGCTCTTATATTCTAAGGCCCCTGAGTAAAGATTCATGACTCATTCAGTTTTGTGTCCTCAAATTGCCCAGCATAGAACTCGTCCTGTAAAATTTTAATTAATGTCTGTACAAGTATACTCAGAAAAACTATTATGAGAAAGCATTCTGTATAAATAGTTCAGTCCATGTTCCCAATAGGTCCCTCATAATAACAATATTCTCTTGATATAGTTACTAACACTTCTCACAAGTGAGCTATACAGCAACAAAATATTTCTGTTCTCTGGCTGTAGGTTCGAAAAATTCAACTAGCCAGAACTTTCTACTTAGCAGCTATTTATCCTGTATACCAATGCTTAAAAAGACAACAGCTTACATACAACTATTCATTAAAAATCAATTTATATCAATCATATATCGAACTTAAACCTATCCATTTCCAAAAAAACCCACTATCCACTTGATGGTATTACAGCACTTATAAATGATTACTCATGTTTTCAATAATGACCTTACAGAATCTCAAACACTCAAATTCTTAAAAAAAAAAAACAAAAAACCCCAAACCATTATATTCTTATATTTAATAAGAAAGAAAAGTAGATCTGCACAGTTCAACAACATTTTTTTAAATTAAGGATGAATGGGCATTTATCTGGAGAAAACTCTAATTTGAAAAGATACATGTACCCCAGTGTCCATCACAGCACTATTTACAATAGCCAAGACAGGAAACAACCTGTCACACAGTGGAATCTTACTCAGTCATAACAAAGAATAAATACCGCCATTTGCAGCGACAAGGATGGGATCCAGAGATTATCACAGTAAGTGAAGTCAGGTAGAGAAAGACAGGTATCATATGATACCACTTGTAGGTGGAATCCAAAAAAAAAAAACGATACTAGTGGACTTATTTACAAAATGGTTACCAAAGGGAAATGGGGCACGTAGGGATAAATTAGGAGCCTGGAGTTAGCAGACACAAACTACTATATATAAAATAAACAACAAGGTCCTACTATATAGCACAGGGATATTATAGGATATTCAATATTCCATAATAAAGCATAGTGGAAAAAGTACGAAAACGAACAGATACTGAATCACTTTACTGTAAACCAGAAACGAACACAACCCTGTAAGTCAGCTTTACTTCAATTAAAAAAAATTAAGGACGAAGACGAAAAGTGTCTTGTGACTATCTTTTAAGTTACCGAAAGATGTTCAATTAGCCATTAACATATAAATTAACTGCCTGAAACACTGCCTGACTATAGTTTGGTTTTACTATGAAAATATCAATACACAATTAACCACAAGCCTTGAATAACCACAGTCCTTGCCCCCGCCTCCATCTCTGTGAGAATAGCGTTGACCCTGATGGCTGAAGACATTTAACAGCTGCCAGGAGAATCTGTTCATCACAGAATGGAGTGACATGCCCTTTCCGTGGATAGGTGAAGAACTCAGAAATACTTTCAACAAGCTGCCTTATGAGAAGCTTCTGCTCATAAGCATCAATCCTCTGCTCCCGAAACCTGGCTCGGTCACTCCCCTACTCCACTTCTCTTTCCTCCTCACCTCGGTGACCAACTTTAATCCAGCTTACCTCTCTACCCCAACCCTTGAGGGGAAGTGGAATTTCCCCCACTCCACTTTATTTTCTACTCTTGCCTGATCAAGCCTTAGCTTAAGCACATCATTTTAGTTTATCAGCTGTTCTAACTACTGACACTGTTGCAAATGGGAAGCCCCAGTAGCTCAGCTGGTAGGTAAAGAATCTGCCTGCAATGCAGGAGACCCCTGCAGACCCAAGTTTGATTCCTGGATCAGGAAGATCCCCTGGAGAAGGGATAGACTACCCACTCCAGTACTCTTAGGTTCCCCTGGTGGCTCAGATGGTAAAGAATCTGTCCATAATGCGGGAGACCTGGGTTCAATCCCTGGGTTGGGAAGATCCCCTGAAGAAGAGAATGGCAACCGACTCCAGTATTCTTGCCTGGAAAACCCCATGGGCAGAGGAGCCTGCTGGGCTAAAGTCCACGGGGTCGCAAAGAGTCAAACAAGACTGAGCGACTTTCACTTTTGCAAATGATTCCACTTGGCAGCCTCTAACATCCTAGGAGAATTTAACATGAAGTTCAAAAGACCTATGTAGCTGGAAACGCAGGGTGTAAACAAATGATTACCTTGTCTCACTGTTTAAAAAACTGACTTCTCCCGGTGTTCTTTGGAAGGACTGATGCTAAAGCTGAAACTCCAATACTTTAGCCACCTCATGCAAAGAGTTGACTCATTGGAAAAGACTCTGATGCTGGGAGGGACTGGGGGCAGGAGAAGGGGACGACAGAGGATGAGATGGCTGGATAGCATCACCAACTCGATGGACATGAGTTTGGGTGAAATCCAGGAGTTGGTGATGGACAGGGAGGCCTGGCGTGCTGCGATTCATGGGGTTGCAAAGAGTCGGACACGGCTGAGCGACTGAACTGAACTGAAATTTTTGAACACAGAAATAGATCAGAAGAAGCCAATGCTTGTGTTGACAGGCTATGTTTAAGCTATTGGAAGTCATTTAAAAAAAAACAATAATTTTCAATTAATTATATCTGAAGAATGGTTGGCAACGTGTCTTACTGATTGAGTACCTATGTGTATAAATCTCTGAGTATGGACTGTCAGGAGACAAAGATGAACAAATAAGTAAGATATGGACACAAATAATCACAAATGAACCAAATATGATAAAGAGGAAGAGAGGTGTAGAAGAAGTGCTCAAAGGCAAATGAGATCGCATCCAGCTGCCAAAGTGAGCCAAATGGTATCGGGGTCAGCCCTGAAAAAGGGGAGCAGAGAGCTATTAGTGGGGGGAGCAAAGAGATGGCAATGAGAGGAAGGCCTCGGAGGGAGGAAGCTGTGAGCCACACGAAGAGGATGCGGATTAGTCCCATTTGGCCGGAAAGCAGAGTACACAGAATGGGGCTATGTTCGGCCCTGCATGCTGAACATAGTATTTTGGACACACTCATAAAGGGGAGAACCGAAGTCAAAGACTGGAAAAGAATTCCGGACAAAAGAGGATGCAGAGACAGAAGAGAAAATGACCAAGAACATGTAATGAGGATGGTGCGTGTGCCAGCTGCTCAGTCATGTCCGAGTCTGTGCAAGCCCACAGACTGTAGCCCAGCGGGCTCCTCTGTCCATGGAGTTCTCCAGGCAAGAATACTGGAGTGGGTTGCCATTTCCTCCTCCAGAGGATCTTCCCAACCCAGACCCACATCTCTTGTGTCTTCTGCAATGGCAGGCAGATTCTTATATCACTGTGCCACCTGGGAAACCCGTAATTAGGAATACCTACGGTTAAAGGGCCTTACAGTCCTTGAAACTGCTCAGGAAGCAATGAGGCCATTCCTGAGCACCACATTCTCTTTATGAAAGGCAGATGGGAGAAAATAAATTCTATATTGGTCTAAAACCAAATAAATAAATCATTCAATATGTCATATTCTAAATGTACCAAAACTAAAGATCTTTCTTACTCTGTTCAGACTACAAACTATTTTTAGCTCTTCGTTCCTATCTAAAATGATGCTGAATTCTAGAAGCCGTTTCTATACAATGAAGGATAAGGTAAAGAGTCTGCTTCACCTAATTCACAAAAACAAACAGATCTCCATGAACACCTTGCACATATGAGCAGAGATCTAAAAGATCCACTGGGAAGTTCAATTAAGAACAAAGTAAGACCAAAAAACCTTTATAAGCAGCTCTTCCCTTTAGACTTAAAGGCAGAAAAGATTTGGAGTCAATATACTGCATCCAGCTTGCTGACCTCCAAGGAGTCTTAAGTCATCTTCGAATCCCAAGAGTTTGGGATGGTACCTGACACTTCTGGGCTTCCTATAAATGTTTTGTGAGTGAAGAAAAAAAGCAGAGTTCACAAACCATCAGAAAATGGCTGAGCTATTAACATACTTATTAAACTATACTTTGTAGGCTCAGGGCCAGATAACGTACAAGCAGGTATTTCCTAATAATTTTAATATATATTAGAACTAAAGGGTTTTTTCCCACTGAGTTCTAAAATTAGTGAACTAGAATATACCCCATTCTTTAAACATCCACTTAGTCATACTAGATATATTTAACTATATATTGAGTTCCAAAGGCTCTACTTCTGGCAATTTTCATCAGGAAAGAATGCCACTGTTTAAATAACAGTGTGACTGTTTGACCAGGCAGAGAGAGGGATCTTGGTACCTTTATGGTCTCAGTGGGCACTCCAGGTTCTGGCACTTTATCCAAATAAGTGGTCAAGTCTTGATCAACGTGTTCAAACACTAACGTTAGTTTGGTTTCTCTGTCTGTTCGTGACACTGTACACACGTCAAACAACCTAAAAGGAAAAAGAAAGAAGTATGAGGTAGGCGGTAATACGAAAATAAGTAATCTGTAAGTCCTACACGTATCCTTTGATCACAAAATTAAGGCGGGGGGGAAAGGCTAGAAGGGATCGATCCTGGTGATGATATGTAAGGATACCTGTTAGTGCTTAGGCCCTCAGTCGTGTCCTGCTCTTTAGGACCCCATGGACTGTCACCTGCCAGGCCCCTCTGCCCTTGGGATTATCCAGGAAAGAATACTGGAGGAGGCAGACATCTCCTACTCCAGGCACTCTTCCCCACCCAGGAACTGAACCCGCGTCTCTTGTGTCTCCTGCACTGGTAGGCAGATTCTTTATCACTAATGCCACCTGGGCCTGACCGTTTAATACAAAAGCTCAGGAGAGGAGCACCTGGTTAAGTGGTGAGACAATTCACAGCAGCGGGGAGAAAGCAACATGAGAATGTCTGCTTGGAGAGTTCCTTACTTAAGATCTTAGGGAGGACGTACTGGTGGAGGTAGTTTCAAAAACTTGCAGCCTCTATAAAAAATATGGTTCTTAGCTCATAGGTCAAGAATTATTGAACAGACAGAGACTAAGCATTCTTTGAGGACACTGGACTCTGCGATTTAGATTTTCCTGGAATTTAGGGTCTTCAAATCATGCCTATGAAAGTAATTAAAATGGAATATGGAGAAATCTGGTTTATTTCTAAGAAAGTGTTCTCATCCTGCTCAATCCAATCATCTCCCTGGAAAGGGCATGAATTCTTTGTTTTAAAACTCCAAATATCATGCTAATAAAAATTGTGAATTTTTTATTTTTTTTCAGGGGGATGCGGACATTGCATTGGCAAACTATTCTGCCCTAAGATGATAAAGACAGACTGACAAACTTTATAATTATGTTTGGATGGGAGAATTCAATTTATCCCATAAAATCCTACAACTAATTCCAAATTTAAGTTTTAAAAACAAAGCCTTCAGTAATCAAAAGAATTTTCAAGCCAAAGGACTGATCCTCCTTTAGTTTCAACAGTCAAAGGACATCATCTGGGGCTGGGGAAGGTGTGCGGGGGAGGACATGAGATGCTCACCAAACATATAAAGAATTAAACACGCCACCCATAAACAAGCTGGAAATAAATTTCAGGACAAGAATGTAATATAAATACTAAGAAAATGACAATAAAATTCTATTCTATTCTTTTCTTTCAAGTTTTAAAATGAAACAACACTTTCTTCAAAGAAATTAACTATAAATGTGCATATAACCCAAGTACTAACATGCAGGGTTGACTCACAATTAGCCACTTTGTACATTACCACTTAAATTTTTAATGCCTAGCAGGTTCACATTGCTCCTCTACTGCATTTCTGCAATCGATGGGGTCCACAATCTTTAGTACTTCTCTGTAAATCTAAAGTAAACTTTAAAAGAACACTATAATTAAGCTAAATCAGATGGAGTGAACACCACCAACAACTACACATACTTCATAGCCAGATCCAAACTACTTTTTAATTCTGAGTAGCCTGGGGTGACTTCTCCAACTCCAGTAAAATCAATTAAGATCAACCAAATTTCTTCCCTACTTTGTCTACTTTCAAACATTCTAAGTTTTTTAATCATCTACTTATAAAATTAACTTCTAAATTTCTAAAGTCTTTGAATATCATGACACTACCCTTATGGCAGAAAGTGAAGAGGAACTAAAAAGCCTCTTGATCAAAGTGAAAGAGGAGAGTGAAAAAGTTGGCTTAAAGCTCAACATTCAGAAAACGAAGATCAGAGCATCTGGTCCCATCACTTCATGGCAAATAGATGGGGAAACAGTGTCAGACTTTATTTTTCTGGGCTCCAAAATCACTGCAGCTGGTGACTGGAGCCATAAAATTAAAAGACACTTACTCCTTGGAAGGAAAGTTATGACCAACCTGGATAGCATATTCAAAAGCAGAGACATTGCCAACAAAGGTCCATCTAGTCAAGGCTATGGTTTTTCCAGCAGTCATGTATGGATGGGAGTGTTGGACTGTGAAGAAAGCTGGGCGCCAAAGAATTGCTGTTTTTGAACTGTGGTGTTGGAGAAGACTCTTGAGAGTCCCTTGGACTGCAAGGAGATCCAACCAGTCCATTCTAAAGGAGATCAGCTCTGGGATTTCTTTGGAAGGAATGATGCTGAAGCTGAAACTCCAGTACTTTGGCCACCTCAAGCGAAGAGTTGACTCATTGGAAAAGACTCTGATGCTGGGAGGGGTTGGGGGCAGGAGGAGAAGGGGACAACAGAGGATGAGATGGCTGGAAGGAAACAGTGTCAGACTTTATTTTTCTGGGCTCCAAAATCACTGCAGCTGGTGACTGGAGCCATAAAATTAAAAGACACTTACTCCTTGGAAGGAAAGTTATGACCAACCTGGATAGCATATTCAAAAGCAGAGACATTGCCAACAAAGGTCCATCTAGTCAAGGCTATGGTTTTTCCAGCAGTCATGTATGGATGGGAGTGTTGGACTGTGAAGAAGGCTGAGCGCCAAAGAATTGCTGTTTTTGAACTGTGGTGTTGGAGAAGACTCTTGAGAGTCCCTTGGACTGCAAGGAGATCCAACCAGTCCATTCTAAAGGAGATCAGCTCTGGGATTTCTTTGGAAGGAATGATGCTGAAGCTGAAACTCCAGTACTTTGGCCACCTCAAGCGAAGAGTTGACTCATTGGAAAAGACTCTGATGCTGGGAGGGGTTGGGGGCAGGAGGAGAAGGGGACAACAGAGGATGAGATGGCTGGAAGGCATCGCCGACTCGACGGACATGAGTTTGGGTGAATCCCGGGAGTTGGTGATGGACAGGGAGGCCTGGCGTGCTGCAGTTCATGAGGTCGCAAAGAGTCGGACACGACTGATCGACTGAACTGAACAGAACTGAATGTGACTTATTCTGAAAAAATGACTCTGATAAAGTAAAAACCCCTAATTTAAAAAAGTATTACAAATAGTGCCATAAATCATATGCATGCTGTACTGTGAAAAATACGATTGCTATCATTCATGAATCAAACCAGTCAACCCTAAAGGAAATCTACCCTGAATATTCATTGGAAGGACAGATGCCAAAGCTGAAGCTCCAATACTTTGGCCACCTGATGCGAAGAGTCAACTCCCTGGAAAAGACCCTGAGGATGGGAAAGACTGAGGGTAGGAGGAGAAAGGGGTGACAGAATATGGGATGGTTGGATGGCATCACCAATTCGATGGACATCAGATTGAGCAAACTCTGGGAGACAGTGAAGGACAGGGAAGCCTGGCGTGGTACAATACACTGGGTCGCCAAGAGTCAGACACTGAAAAACAATAGATCTGACCTGGGAAGTTTATGAAAACACTTCTCTGAATATGGTAATTCGAGGTAACTACCATTTATTCACAGGCTCTTTTGAATCATCTTCTTTCCATTAAACCCATACTCTTTGACAGCTTTACTTTTTTGTTCCACAATCACCAAGCTTCTTTTCATCGGTTGCTTTTATTTTTGTGATAAAATAAAACAGCAATGAACCAAAAATGGCCTGTATTAAAATCCAATACAAACGTGAGAACTGCATCATTACAGCTATGCTTCTTACACATTACTTTCAAAATGTTTTCTATCATCAATAATACATTTCCTCAATAAAAATACACTGCTTATCACTGACTCTGGTCAGTAAAGATCTAGTAACTTCAGTTGTTACTGCACTTACGGTCTGTATACATCAGACATTTTAGTAATTTTCAAAAGGAAAAAGGACATTGACAGGGACATAACTAGAGAATGAAGGGATCATAAAACACCGCAAAACCAAAGCGTCACCTGCTCCCAAACCGTTGTTAGTTACCTAACATCCCTGGCTGTATGTTACGTTGCTTCATCTCACTGAAACCGTTTTTAAACACTCTGTGTCACAATGCAAGAAAAACATCTAACCCACCCAAGTTATTTTTCTCAAAGTTATAGCACTCTGCAATTTCTTAAGATCCACTCTTGGCTGCCTGTAGCACCCGTGATTTCCAAGTGTGAGCTCCCTGGGGTCGCTGCTAACTGCCCCTAATGATAAGCCACGGAGAAAAGGCACTAATTTCACTGGCAATATTTTTAAAAGTGGAGTTTTCAAAGAGACATATTTAAAGAGACACAGAGTAGAATATTATTGTATAACTTTTAATGTGTATAGTTATATATTCTTCTAGGCTACGAAAAGAAGGGTGCTCAGTAGAAGTGGCCTGTGCTGGTTCAAGGAGACAGTAATTTTTATTTTTTAAGATAAATTTCACTTGATACTATGAATAATAATAATAATATACTAATTTCACTTGGGAAATGGAGCCTATTACTGTCTCCTTAGAAATTCAAAGGTGGCATCAAGAGCAGTCAAAGTCCTAGAAGAACCTGTAGGCTTTGGACTCCAGTGCTGGCCGTCAACATCCTATAGACTCAATGATCCACAGAAGACATTTTGGGAAATACTACTCTCTATATATACCCTCTAAGCCAGGCTTCAGCAGTACATGAACCGTGAACTTCCAGATGTTCAAGCTGGTTTTAGAAAAGGCAGAGGAACCAGAGATCAAATTGCCAACATCTACTGGACCGTCAAGAACTGTACAGAAAAGATCTTCACGACCCAGAAAATCATGAGGATGTGATCACTAATCTAGAGCCAGACATCCTGGAATGTGAAGTCAAGTGGGCCTTAGAAAGCATCACTAAGAACAAAGCTAGTGGAGGTGATGGAATTCCAGTTGAGCTGTTTCAAATCCTGGAAGATGATGCTGTGAAAGTGCTGCACTCAATATGCCAGCAAATTTGGAAAACTCAGCAGTGGCCACAGGACTGGAAAAGGTCAGTTTTCATTCCAATTCCAAAGAAAGGCAATGCCAAAGAATGCTCAAACTACCGCACAATTGCACTCATCTCACACGCTAGTAAAGTAATGCTCAAAATTCTCCAAGCCAGGCTTCAGCAATATGTGAACCGTGAACTCCCTGATGTTCAAGCTGGTTTTAGAACAGGCAGAGGAACCAGAGATCAAATTGCCAACATCCGCTGGATCATGGAAAAAGCAAGAGAGTTCCAGAAAAACATCTATTTCTGCTTTATTGACTATGCCAAAGCCTTTGACTGTGTGGATCACAAGAAACTGTGGAAAATTCTGAAAGAGATGGGAATACCAGACCACCTAACCTGCCTCTTGAGAAATCTGTATGCAGGTCAGGAAGCAACAGTTAGAACTGGACATGGAACAACAGACTGGTTCCAAATAGGAAAAGGAGTACGTCAAGGCTGTATATTGTCTCCCTGCTTATTTAACTTATATGCAGAGTACATCATGAGAAACGCTGGACTGGAAGAAACACAAGCTGGAATCAAGANTACATTAGTGATGTTATGTGTTAAGTCACTTCAGTCTTGTCTGACTCTTTGTGACCCTGTGGACTATAGCCTGCCAGGCTCCTCTATCGATGGGATTCTCCAGGCAAGAATACTGGAGTGGGTTGCCATTTCCTCCTTCAGGACATTAGTGATAATGGGTAGAAAATGCACTTTGAATCAACAGTTATAAATACTAATCTTAGGAATTTTAGAACATAATATTTTGGATGCTTTCTCATCTACAGTGACTCTATCTGGAATCAGCCCAGAGCAAATAGTAATCACTTTGGTGAGCAATAAAGAGAAGATGGATGCTTTAATATAACAGACCAGACTCACATAAAGCAACTGAGCTAAACAAGAACTGAAATCCCTGGTATTTGGCAGGAGGTTAACAATCTGTAATATATTTATATAAATCAATAAGGAATGTGGCCAGGCTGCCTAGAGCCCCTATACTTGCAAAACAAGGGCCAGACAGGTCTGAACACTTGAACATAACCCCTGGGAAACAACTTCTACTGTCTGATTTCTTGTGTTGATCAACACCTTAAGGCTTTCTAAAACTTAAAAAAAAAACAACTCTCTTTGCTATTCAGTAAACTGACAAAAATACCATTTCAGCGATTGCATAACTAGAGGGCTGTAAGAGAAATATAATCACGCTGTGTCGAAGATGAACAAAATATCTCAGATGACTTCTAGAGGAAATGAGAACTACCATTCAAAACTTATCCATTAGGGCTTGGCTTAATGTGATCTAAGTGAATATTCAAAAAGTAGGAATGGAAAGTGGTTCTTGAGCCCTTACTGAGTCTATGAATGCAATTTAGCTGCACGAAATATGATCCCAAAAAAGGCAGAGAGGTCATTATCATTTAACAGTTAAGTCGGACCAGCCCCTAACCATCCCGTAAAGCAACCCCCTCCCTGTCTCTGCTGTCCCGACACCCCAGCTGCAGGGCAGGGAGCAAGCACTGCGGTCCAGCGCCGCGCTCAGCTGTCCAGCTGCCCTAGTGATGTAATCATCTCACAACAAAATAACTCTGCATCCTACCCACTGTAATTCGGACCGACTGCTTCCTGTTCGTGTTCTCCACTTAACTTGCTATTCTGGATCTACTGCATAGGCAAGTTGTCTTGTCTAATGGGTGGGATTATGTCCAATAGGTCTGGGATTTCCAAAGATTAACAGTTTACAAAGGTCTCCCAAACAACATGTTCTGTAAACACATTCCCTGCCTTTCTATTGTGGTTGTAATTAAAGGGAAATCTGCATTATTTGCTGTGATTAAACTCTGACCTGTCAAAGGAAGTTCTATGAGGATTTTTTTCCTTTCACTGTTTTTTTCCATACTCTTGAACATTTGGACATCAAACAGTTCAAGAGCTGTGAGATGTCTGGCACAGCTGCCTAAAAGTGCTAAATAAAATTTTATTTGAACTATTGGCAGTCTTCAGAATTGAGAAATTAAAAAAAAAATCTCTACTCTCTTCCTCTGTGGTCCACAGAGCACCTTCTGTGGTTATAGCTTGCATGCACCAAATTTATGTTCACACATTCCACTAGCGCTACACCACGGGATACTGGCCAGGGTATTCTCCTTTTGCTCATTAAATATAGACTATGTGTGCTTATTCCCAACCAGCACTGAACGGTGTAATTCCAGAAGTATTTGCTGCCAGCAATAATGAGCATCCTGCTAGAAGGAAAGCACCATTTCAGCAGCATCTGTAAACATGTATCAGTACCTGCCATGTGCAGGCATTGTACTTAGTTTTAGAGATTCCAAGGGATGTTAGACGGGTACCGTTTTTCAGAGTGTCAGTTGCGGGAAAGACAACTAACATGTAAACTTGTAAAACTACAAGTAGTGGTATATGGCTACGTATTAGTTCTACAAATACTATGTGAAACTTTAATATCAACATCAGAGTAAATTCATTCTACATCCTACTACAGAGAGATGTCTGTGATGTCTCCATTTCCAAGATCCATTCTCTCTTCTGGAAACCATACCGTCACTTTTTGCTGAGGAATCATCTCTAGCCCACACTCAGGCAACAGAGCTGTGGGGCGCCTGCATAGGATGGCATGTACCCTATCCTGGACACAGTGATGATGACTGATTCAGGGATGGACAGGACCATGAGAATTGGTCCAGGGAATTTTACTAGAACTTCTGGGAAAGTAGAGCTCTCTTTATTCTGGGATTACCAAACTGGCAAGTGATTAGCCTGCAGCTGCTGGTGGCCGTCTCTGCCACACTTCAGTGCACCCACCGTGGAATGCAGCCAACAGTGAAGAAAGCCTGAGCGGGGAGATAACAGGCAAGGGATTCTGGATGACATCGGTGAAGCACCTAGGTCCATTTGTGCCTAGCCTGCCCCTGGATTCATTACTTACACGAGCTAGTACTGTTGCTTTGGAGCTTATCCCGTGTGAGTTGGGTTTTATACAACTTTAAAAAGTCCTACTTTAAACGTCAATATCTGACCTTAAATACATCTTATATGTTAGACAAAATGAATTAAGCTCAAGATGCTGGGGAAGAATGAAGGCAGGAGGCAAAGGGGGCGACAGAGGATGAGATGATTGGATGGCATTATCAACTCAATGGACATGAGTCTGAACAAACTCCAGGAGACGGTGAAGGAGAGGGAAGACTGGCGTGCTGCAGTCCATGGGGTCACAGAGAGTCAGACACGACTGAGGGACTGAAGAACAACATAGCAGTAGGGTGACTGCCCCAGTTCCCTGATTTGCTGGGAGACTATTTGCCTTAAGAGGGTCCTCCACGAGGGTGCCCGCCAGGCGAGAGTCATCGACAGCAGCAGAGTCAACTAAGTAATGGCTCCCGAGGAGCCATGTGGCTTCTCCCAGGATTCCTCCTGTGGGTCCTCATCTGACCACAGGGGCATTTTATGGAGGAAAAAATAAAGGAGGGAGATGTGTATAAGAGAGTGTTAGTATACTGTATTGGTGTTTTTCTTTCTGGCTTACTTCACTCTGTATAATTGGCTCCATTTTCATCCACCTCATTAGAACTGATTCAAATGTATTCTTTTTAATGGCTGAGTAATACTCCATTGTGTATATGTACCACAGCTTTCACCCTGCTTATTTAACTTATATGCAGAGGACATCATGAGAAACGCTGGGCTGGAGGAAGCACAAGCTGGAATCAAGATTGCAGGGAGAAATATCAGTAACCTCAGACATGCAGATGACATCACCCTTATGGCAGAAAGTGAAGAAGAACTAGAGCCTCTTGATGCAAGTGAAAGAGGAGAGTGAAAAAGTCGGCTTAAAGCTCAACATTCAGAAAACGAAGATCATGGCATCTGGTCCCATCACTTCATGGGAAATAGATGGGGAAACAGTGGAAACAGTGGCTGACTTTATTTTTCTGGGCTCCAAAATCACTTTAGATGGTGACTGCAGCCATCAAATTTAAAGACGCTTACTCCTTGGAAGGAAAGTTATGATTAACCTAGATAGCATATTAAAAAGCAGAGACATTACTTTGCCAACAAAGGTCTGTCTAGTCAAGGCTATGGTTTTTCCTGTGGTCATGTATGGATGTGAGAGTTGGACTATAAAGAAAGCTGAGCGCCGAAGAATTGATGCTTTTGAACTGTGGTGTTGGAGAAGACTCTTGAGAGTCCCTTGGACTGCAAGGAGATCCAACCAGCCCATCCTAAAGGAGATCAGTCCTGGGTGTTCATTGGAAGGACTGATGCTGAAGCTGAAATTCCCATATGACTTTGGCCACCTGACGCGAACAGCTGACCCATTTGAAAAGACCCTGATGCTGGGAAAGATTGAGGGCAGGAGGAGAAGGGGGCGACAGAGGATAAGATGGTTGGATGGCGTCACCGACTTGATGGACATGGGTCTGGGTGGACTACGGGAGTTGGTGATGGACAGGGAGGCCTGGCGTGCTGCGGTTCATGGGGTCGCAGAGTCAGACACGAATGAGTGACTGAACTGAACTGACTCTATATTAAACATGAAATTTAGTCTGACTTAACTGCTTGAGTGCTGGAGTGCTCAGTCACTTTAGTTTTGTCAGATTGTTTGTGACCCTCTGGACTGTAGCCCGCCAGGCTCCTGTGTGCATGGGGTTCTCCAGGCAAGGTCACTGCAGCGGGTGGCCGTGCCCTACTGCAGGTCATCTTCCCAACCCAGGGACTGAACCCACATCTCTTATGTCTCCTGTATTGTCAGGCGGGTTCTTTACCACCAGGACCAGCTGGGAAAGCTGACTTAATAGTTTAGTAAACATTACTATAGTAAAATTCAGTTACATTAGTGATGTTATGTGTTAAGTCACTTCAGTCTTGTCTGACTCTTTGTGACCCTGTGGACTATAGCCTGCCAGGCTCCTCTATCGATGGGATTCTCCAGGCAAGAATACTGGAGTGGGTTGCCATTTCCTCCTTCAGGACATTAGTGATAATGGGTAGAAAATGCACTTTGAATCAACAGTTATAAATACTAATCTTAGGAATTTTAGAACATAATATTTTGGATGCTTTCTCATCTACAGTGACTCTATCTGGAATCAGCCCAGAGCAAATAGTAATCACTTTGGTGAGCAATAAAGAGAAGATGGATGCTTTAATATAACAGACCAGACTCACATAAAGCAACTGAGCTAAACAAGAACTGAAATCCCTGGTATTTGGCAGGAGGTTAACAATCTGTAATATATTTATATAAATCAATAAGGAATGTGGCCAGGCTGCCTAGAGCCCCTATACTTGCAAAACAAGGGCCAGACAGGTCTGAACACTTGAACATAACCCCTGGGAAACAACTTCTACTGTCTGATTTCTTGTGTTGATCAACACCTTAAGGCTTTCTAAAACTTAAAAAAAAAACAACTCTCTTTGCTATTCAGTAAACTGACAAAAATACCATTTCAGCGATTGCATAACTAGAGGGCTGTAAGAGAAATATAATCACGCTGTGTCGAAGATGAACAAAATATCTCAGATGACTTCTAGAGGAAATGAGAACTACCATTCAAAACTTATCCATTAGGGCTTGGCTTAATGTGATCTAAGTGAATATTCAAAAAGTAGGAATGGAAAGTGGTTCTTGAGCCCTTACTGAGTCTATGAATGCAATTTAGCTGCACGAAATATGATCCCAAAAAAGGCAGAGAGGTCATTATCATTTAACAGTTAAGTCGGACCAGCCCCTAACCATCCCGTAAAGCAACCCCCTCCCTGTCTCTGCTGTCCCGACACCCCAGCTGCAGGGCAGGGAGCAAGCACTGCGGTCCAGCGCCGCGCTCAGCTGTCCAGCTGCCCTAGTGATGTAATCATCTCACAACAAAATAACTCTGCATCCTACCCACTGTAATTCGGACCGACTGCTTCCTGTTCGTGTTCTCCACTTAACTTGCTATTCTGGATCTACTGCATAGGCAAGTTGTCTTGTCTAATGGGTGGGATTATGTCCAATAGGTCTGGGATTTCCAAAGATTAACAGTTTACAAAGGTCTCCCAAACAACATGTTCTGTAAACACATTCCCTGCCTTTCTATTGTGGTTGTAATTAAAGGGAAATCTGCATTATTTGCTGTGATTAAACTCTGACCTGTCAAAGGAAGTTCTATGAGGATTTTTTTCCTTTCACTGTTTTTTTCCATACTCTTGAACATTTGGACATCAAACAGTTCAAGAGCTGTGAGATGTCTGGCACAGCTGCCTAAAAGTGCTAAATAAAATTTTATTTGAACTATTGGCAGTCTTCAGAATTGAGAAATTAAAAAAAAAATCTCTACTCTCTTCCTCTATGGTCCACAGAGCACCTTCTGTGGTTATAGCTTGCATGCACCAAATTTATGTTCACACATTCCACTAGCGCTACACCACGGGATACTGGCCAGGGTATTCTCCTTTTGCTCATTAAATATAGACTATGTGTGCTTATTCCCAACCAGCACTGAACGGTGTAATTCCAGAAGTATTTGCTGCCAGCAATAATGAGCATCCTGCTAGAAGGAAAGCACCATTTCAGCAGCATCTGTAAACATGTATCAGTACCTGCCATGTGCAGGCATTGTACTTAGTTTTAGAGATTCCAAGGGATGTTAGACGGGTACCGTTTTTCAGAGTGTCAGTTGCGGGAAAGACAACTAACATGTAAACTTGTAAAACTACAAGTAGTGGTATATGGCTACGTATTAGTTCTACAAATACTATGTGAAACTTTAATATCAACATCAGAGTAAATTCATTCTACATCCTACTACAGAGAGATGTCTGTGATGTCTCCATTTCCAAGATCCATTCTCTCTTCTGGAAACCATACCGTCACTTTTTGCTGAGGAATCATCTCTAGCCCACACTCAGGCAACAGAGCTGTGGGGCGCCTGCATAGGATGGCATGTACCCTATCCTGGACACAGTGATGATGACTGATTCAGGGATGGACAGGACCATGAGAATTGGTCCAGGGAATTTTACTAGAACTTCTGGGAAAGTAGAGCTCTCTTTATTCTGGGATTACCAAACTGGCAAGTGATTAGCCTGCAGCTGCTGGTGGCCGTCTCTGCCACACTTCAGTGCACCCACCGTGGAATGCAGCCAACAGTGAAGAAAGCCTGAGCGGGGAGATAACAGGCAAGGGATTCTGGATGACATCGGTGAAGCACCTAGGTCCATTTGTGCCTAGCCTGCCCCTGGATTCATTACTTACACGAGCTAGTACTGTTGCTTTGGAGCTTATCCCGTGTGAGTTGGGTTTTATACAACTTTAAAAAGTCCTACTTTAAACGTCAATATCTGACCTTAAATACATCTTATATGTTAGACAAAATGAATTAAGCTCAAGATGCTGGGGAAGAATGAAGGCAGGAGGCAAAGGGGGCAACAGAGGATGAGATGATTGGATGGCATTATCAACTCAATGGACATGAGTCTGAACAAACTCCAGGAGACGGTGAAGGAGAGGGAAGACTGGCGTGCTGCAGTCCATGGGGTCACAGAGAGTCAGACACGACTGAGGGACTGAAGAACAACATAGCAGTAGGGTGACTGCCCCAGTTCCCTGATTTGCTGGGAGACTATTTGCCTTAAGAGGGTCCTCCACGAGGGTGCCCGCCAGGCGAGAGTCATCGACAGCAGCAGAGTCAACTAAGTAATGGCTCCCGAGGAGCCATGTGGCTTCTCCCAGGATTCCTCCTGTGGGTCCTCATCTGACCACAGGGGCATTTTATGGAGGAAAAAATAAAGGAGGGAAGAGAGAGAAGCTCATAGCAAACAGGAATATGGAACCTAGAATCAGAAAGGCCTCAGTTGGTAAGAGGAAGGGAATACAAGGATACTGAGTTTAGTTCATTTAAAGAGTGAGTCCAATGCTCAGAGAGATGTACTCCTAAAACCCTTAGTTAAGCAACCTCCCTTCCACCAGCTCTTGCTGAAAAGTGGAAATGCACAGGGATGCCGTATCAGTAGTAACCCCATGTAGGGAAGCCCCTTTGTGATTATGTGGTTACACTGAAGTCTCCCACTATCTGTTAAGGGAATGCAAAATCAAAACTTTTTATTTACTACACCATTTTTAGTCTTTATAGCCTTAAAAAGTGTGTTCATAAGAAAGCCTCACAGTTCATTTTCTTCCAGTTCATCTTTAGTTTCTGCTTCTATCAACGTATACTGGCAGTGTGGATCTATGAGTTTATATTTTTGCATACACTAATCGAAAAGTGTTTTACAAATAAAATGGGGATCCCCCAAACTGAGCAAGTTTACAAGCTGTGACTTGTACTACAGTGAATACTTAAACTAGAGCAAAAGTAAAACTTGTGTATATGGAGACACACTGCTCTCATCCAGTAGTGCAACACTGGTGTACTACAAGCTGGGCCCCAAATAAGCTCTTTGGGCTATCTTAGTGGGGATATGGGATACTGCATACTGCTCTGCTCACATTCAAGAGGAATTCCTGAAATGGACATAAAATAACAGAATTCGGACTTCTTTCACGGGCCTCTAGCAAGCACTCTGTGAGCTGTTCGGTGCTTAGTCATTTCACTCGTATCTGACTCTCTGCGACTCCGTGGACTGTCGCCCATCAGCCTCCTCTGTCCGTGGGTTTCTCCAGGCAAGAATACTGGAGTGGGTTGCCATGCCCTCCTGCAGGGAATCTTCCCGACCCAGGGATGGAACTCGAGTCTCTCAGGTCTCCTGCGCTGGCAGGTGGGCTCTTCACCACTAGCACCACCTGGGAAGCCCACAGCAAACACCAGAGGCACTCATATTTCAAGCACAATCCTCCAAACCTAACGCATTTTATGTGAATGAAAGGCACAGAGAAGAAGGAAGGAGTAACATCACTGTTATGCTAACTATATGCTATGAAGGGAAACAAGCTAAGACATGAGGAAATCACAGAAACCCATTTTATATCTCTTAAAGGGAAGAGGATGGTAGCAGAGGCAAAATATTCTGAGTCACCATGTGGATCACCATCTCCTCAAAATCAAGAGAAAGAAAAACAGAGGCAGCTAGATAATAATGACTTTCGCACTTTTGCTTCGGCCAGCTCTAATACAAAAGTTTCCTGAGGTCACCAACAGGCATAAAGTCAACTCTATAAAAAGAAGAAGCCTGCTGACTAAGAAGATTAGGGACCATTACGTCTTGATTCAGTTCAGTTCAGTCGCTCAGTCGTGCCCGACTCTTTGCGACCCCATGGACTGCAGCACGCCAGGCTTCCCTGTCCATCACCAACTCCTGAAGCTTACGTCTTGATTACTCATAGAATAAACACCATTGGAACTTCCCTGGTGGTCCAGTGGCTAAGATTCTGTGCTCCCAACGCGAGGGGTCTGGGTTTCATCCCTGGTCAGGGGACTAGATCCCACTGGCTGCAACTAGAGATCCCACATGCTGCAACTGCGATCGAAGTGCTGAGTGCAGCAACGAATACCCCGTGTGGCCAAATAAAGTAATAGATACATTAAAAAAAAAAATTAACACCATTTACCAACTCATGGACAGGGGAGCCCAGCAGGTGACAGTCCATGGAGTTGCAGAGTCAGACACGACTGAACGGTCACCAAGCACAGCACAGCACACACTGCCTGCTAGAGGACTATGAAAGAAGTCTGAATTCTATTATTTTATGTTCATCTTGAATGTGAACAGAGCAGTATACAGTATCCCATTTACCCGTTGAGATAGCCCAAATTGCTGTTAGTTTGCTCCTCACTAGTCACTTCTACATATTTTGACATTTTTTGTTCCTCATAACAACTCTATGAAATGGTACTCATTTTTATAGGTGAAGAGACAGACGTATGTACACAAATGTTCACTGCAGCATCTAACAGTCCCAAACAGGAACAACCCAAATGTCTATCGATTGCCAAAAGGATAAATATAACATGGTATCATCCATAGAGTAGAATATTATTTAGTAATAAAAGGAACGAAGTACAGATACATGTTGTGACATGAATCAACAAGATTATGCTCACTGAAGGGTACCGATCACAAAAGGCCAGGTCATAATTCCTTTTATGTGAAACCTCCAGAATAGGCAGATCCAGAGAGACAGAGAGTAGATTAGTGGTTGCCTAGGGCTGGGGGTTGCCAGGTGGCGCTAGTGGTAAAGAACCCACCTGCCAATGCAGGAGGTACAAGAGACGTGAGTTGGATCCCTAGATGGGGAAGAACTCCTGGAGGAGGGCATGGCAATCCAAGCCAGTATTCTTGCCTGGAGAATTCCATGGACAGAAGAGCCTGGAGGGCTACAGTCCATAGGGTCACAAAGAGTTGGACACGACCAAAGCAAGACAGAACTTAGCACACAGGGCTGGGGGTAGTGGAGGAGGAGGGGTGGAAGGAAAGAAGAATTTCTGTTGCTTTTTAGGTAATAAAATGTTCTAAAATTACAACATGGTGATGGCTGCAGAACTCAGTAAACATCCTAAAGAACCACCAAACTGTATTTATGTCTATGGGTGAATTTGATGGCATGCATAGTCTATCTCCGGGCTTCCCAGGTGGCTCCGTGGTAAAGCATCCACCAGCCAAAGAAAGAGATGCAGGTTTGACAGCTGAGTTGGGAAGGAGGAGGGCATGGTAACCCACTCCAGTATTCTTGCCTGGAGAATCCCACGGACAGAGGAGCCTGGTGGGCTCCAGTCTGAGGGGTCACGGAGAGCTGGGCACGACTGAGCATGCACACAGAGGCTATCTCAAGAAACAGTCATAAACAGATTGAGNAGGAGGAGGGCATGGTAACCCACTCCAGTATTCTTGCCTGGAGAATCCCACGGACAGAGGAGCCTGGTGGGCTCCAGTCTGAGGGGTCACGGAGAGCTGGGCACGACTGAGCATGCACACAGAGGCTATCTCAAGAAACAGTCATAAACAGATTGAGTGTCTTGTCTAAGGCCCAGGCACTGTAAGTGGTGGAGACAGGGTCTGAAATCAGGTTGCCTGGTTTCCAAGTCTTATCTGCTGACCACCGGGCAAGCCTACCTCCGTGTGGAGCACACCTTTGGGGGCAGAGACTTCCTTATGGTAAATGAGACCCATTGCCGACAGATAGAGTGGTAATGACATCTCTCAAAGGTCGTTGCTTAGCTTGGCTATACCAGCATATATGTTACCTCCTGGGCTGAAAAACCAAAAATGTGTTGGAAAATTCACAGGAAAATTAAAATAAAACTGGAGACTGTTCATCTCCTAGACTCTCATCTCTTGAGTCCTTCCCTTGTCTAGTTAGAAAATGACACACTGTTATTCACCCAACAGAGCCCCCAAAATATATTTCGATCTCAAAAATATAGGAGTGCAGAGATCATTTTGAAAGCAAAGTGAGCAGCTCTGGCCTAAGTCACAAGGAGAACAGGAACACTCTGGCCAGCTCTCAGCATTCAGTTCTGTCTCCATTTCTGACCTGTAAAAGCCCTGTTCTTCAGCTCTGGGCCTCTCTTGAGGAAAAATGAGGAATCAGCNTGATCATTTTGAAAGCAAAGTGAGCAGCTCTGGCCTAAGTCACAAGGAGAACAGGAACACTCTGGCCAGCTCTCAGCATTCAGTTCTGTCTCCATTTCTGACCTGTAAAAGCCCTGTTCTTCAGCTCTGGGCCTCTCTTGAGGAAAAATGAGGAATCAGCCAAAACTAGGCAGCCGTCTGTGATGAAGACTGTCTGCTGGGTCTTAGGGAAAAAAAAACAAACACAACAACCAAATTTTACCTACACAATAAGCCAAATATCTTTCCTAATCACATCCTTACTAGGTGAGTAAATCTATCCCTGTACTAATTCACTCAGATACTGATGATTGGGTTATTATCCCATAAAACCACCACTGAAGTCAGTTCCTTTTAAGGAAACATAAAGGAACAGAAACACAGGAGAAAATGTTAAATTAGTAATAAAGAAACACAAATGATACCAGCAGTGATACACTATTTATAAGCCCCTCAAATGTTTAAATAATAAAAGGGCACAGCATTTGTGAGGGTTTGTGAAAATGGAGCCACATGACTATAGAAGTAAAAATTGATTTAAAAAAACTTTAAGAAGAGTAATCTGGATACACACACACACACACACACACACAGAGATCATGTGGTCCTTAAAATGATACGGATTCATATTTTTGAACATGGAAGGTGTCAGTCACTCAGCTGTGTCCAACTCTTTGTGATCCCATGGACTGTAGCCTGCCAAGCTCCTCTCTCTAAGGGATTCTCTAGGCAAGAATACTGGAGAGGGTTGCCATACCCTTCTCCAGGGGATCTTCCCAACCCAGGGATTGAGAAGGGTGCTATTAAGAAAAAACTTGGGCTTCAAAAGAATACATACAGTATGACTCTACATATATAAACAAAATAGTAGAAAGACAAATCAAGATGCTATTAATAACATGGCTAGCTCTCTAGGTGGTGAAATTACAGAATTGTGCTTTCTATTTGTCGATACAATGATAATTATCAGTTTTTACATACAATGAGAATATAATTGTATATTTATTATCAATACAATGAGAATTATCAATTTTTAACAAGAAAAAANATTTATCTCTGGGCTTTCTATTTTGTTCCATTGATCTATATTTCTGTCTTTGTGCCAGTACCATACTGTCTTGATGACTGGCTTTGTAGTGGAGCCTGAAGTCAGGCAGGTTGATTCCTCCAGTTCCATTCTTCTTTCTCAAGATTGCTTTGGCTATTCGAAGTTTTTTTGTATTTCCATACAAATTGTGAAATTATTTGCTCTAGCTCTGTGAAAAATACCGCTGGTAGCTTGATAGTGATTGTATTAAGTCTGTAGATTGCTTTGGGCAGTATATTCATTTTCACTATATTGATTCTTCCAATCCATGAACATGGTATATTTCTCCATCTATTAGTGTCCTCACACATATATATGGAATTTAGAAAGATGGTAATGATAACCCTGTATGTGAGACAGCAAAAGAGACACACATGTTTAGAACAGACTTTTGGACTCTGTGGGACAGGGAGAGGGTGAGGTGATTTGGGAGAATGGCATTGAAACATATATACTATCATGTAAGAAACAAATCGCCAGTCTATGTTCAGTACAGGATACAGGATGCTTGGGCTGGTGCACGGGGATGATCTAGAGAGATTATATGGGGTGGAAGGTTGGAGGGGGGTTCAAGATTGGGAACTCATGTACACCCATGATTTNGAAACAAATCGCCAGTCTATGTTCAGTACAGGATACAGGATGCTTGGGCTGGTGCACGGGGATGATCTAGAGAGATTATATGGGGTGGAAGGTTGGAGGGGGGTTCAAGATTGGGAACTCATGTACACCCATGATTTATGTCAATGTATGGCAAAACCAGTACAGTATTGTAAAGCAAAATAAGTTAAAAATAAAAAATAAAAAACTCCCTTTTTATTTTTTAATGGCTAGCTTGATTTCTGTCATCAATATTTCTAATTCATTTTAATCTTTTAAATTAATAACCTCAGATATGCAGATGAAACCACCCTTATGGCAGAAAGTGAAGAAGAACTGAAGAGCCTCTTGATGAAAGTGAAAGAGGAAAGTGAAAAGTTGGCTTAAAGCTCAACATTCAGAAAACTCAGATAATAGTATCTGGTCCCATCACTTCATGGCAAATAGATGGAGAAACAGTAGAAACAGTGGCTGACTTTATATTTTTGGGCTCCCAAATCACTGTAGATTGTGACTGTAGCCATGAAATTAAAAGACACTTACTCCTTGGAAGGAAAGTTATGACCAACCTAGACAGCACATTAAAAAGCAGAGACATTACTTTGCCAACAAAGGTCTGTCTGGTCAATGCTATGGTTTTTCCAGTGGTCATGTATGGATGTGAGAGTTGGACTGTGAAAAAAGCTGAGTGCTGAAGAATTGATGCTTTTGTATTGTGGTATTGGAGAAGACTCTTGAGAGTCCTTTGGACTACAAGGAGATCCAACCAGTCCATTCTAAAGGAGATCAGTCCTGAGTGTTCATTGGAAGGACTTATGTTGAAGCTGAAACTCCAATACTTTGGCCACCTGATGTGAGGAACTGACTGATTTGAAAAGACCTTGATGCTGGGAAAGATTGAAGGCGAGAGGAGAAGGGGATGACAGAAGCTGAGAGGGTTGGATGGCATCACTGACTCAATGGACATGAGTTTGGGTAAACTCCAGGAGTTGGTGCTGGACAGGCAGGCCCGGCGGGCTGCAGTCCATGGGGTCACTGAGTTGGACATGACTGTGCAACTGAACTGAATTGAACTGAATGTTCCAGAAGAGATTGATTACTTAAGATTCAGTGAACATATCTAACCCAGGTAGGCTGTTTCTAAGATGCCAAAACAGTAGCTTGGGGCTGTTCAAAACAGCAAATAGAAAGCAAACCCCAACTCTAAAAAAATCACTGACATAGTCTGGAATAATTAGACTATACTCTTTAATGTGAAATAGGAGGAAGCTGATCACTTTGAATGTATGATATTCAGATAAAATATTTGAGAGCTCTGGTGGGACAGTAGGAAGAGTTGAAGCTTGAGTGTTAGGGAGTCCTTGGATAAAAATATAAACCTATTAACTAGGAAGAGTTATATAATCTCTCTGATTCTCAGGTACTTCATTTTGATCATTTCCTCTTTACAGGACTATTAGAAAGATCAAATTAGATCATTTGCTTAAAACTTTTAACAAGTTCGTAACGTAAAACTTTTAGCCTAAAGTAGCTATTTTGCCACGTAATAGAAAGTATAAGTGTTTTTGTGGCTGAATTTAAAAAAATACTTTCCCTGAAATAGGATACAGACTCAAATCTCTGAAATATTCATTTTCATTTCAGATACATATACCAACTCAATTTATAATAAAGGCATTCCTTAAGATAGAATAATTTTATTTTTGTATATGCTACAACATTTAAAATAAACAACTTAGAGAAAAAGTTCCAGTGCCAAATACAGCAATTTCTTTATTGTTCCAAAAATTCAAATATTTCATTAAAATACATTTGAAAATGGCATATAAGCACTCATACTGTACTTAGTCTTTTTATATCTTAAATCAGAATTTTCAAAACTGTTTTTGCACAAATAGTTCAGTTACACCCACAAATCACTGAATCTATTTAGCATCTTTTGAAGAGGTGTAATTTTTTGAAAAATGTGACATTTGTTTTTGTGCCAGTGCATTTGTCAACATTAGTGTAATTAGCTCAAGTTTCATCAACTAGCTGGTGCAATCTGTTCAGAAAGCAACTTTGAATTTTGAATAGTCTTATATACTCCAGTGAGAGTTAAAGCCTATAGGATTTGAGTTTAGCTTTTATACACGAAAAAAGAATACTTTTTAATAAACTCAGAATGATTTTTTTTAAATTTTGATAATACAGTATAGAAGTGAACATCAGGATTTTTATAGGGTCAATAGAAATTTTAGGAAAACATTAAAAATATTGTTTTCTGAAATTCTTATCCAGGAAAAATAATTATCTTGTTACATAGCAAATAACAAAATGATGTGCTATCAATGCATTTATTTTAATTACAAAAGTAGTTCAACTTGGCTTAGCTCAGGAAAAGTAACAAAGATGCTAACAATTATATTGCTTATTGACAGGAATTTGTCTCCACCATGAGGCAGGAAAAAAAAAAAAGACTTAGGAAAACTTTAAACATTAATTTCATAAAATACTTTTTTTGGGGAAGTAGATATGCTTTTACTTATTCACAGTCTGACACAGATGGTCTTATATTAGTAAGTGGAATTTTAGAAAGGGTCAAAGAAAGCCTTATTTTTTTATGCTAGTAAAAATAGGCTCAGAGTAAAACCATATTGAGGAACAAACAATTAAAGGCAGCATCTCTGAAAATGAATAATTTATACTATGATAATATTCAGTCTAGTAAATAGGTGATCTCAAGTTCAATGGCTAAGTCTAAATAGAACAACAGGAAGTAGAAGATTGAAAATAATCATTTTTATTCTGAATAATTGAGATTAAAGAATTAGTACTAAAAAAAATCATACAAATACCCAACATATGTTTAATGTCAATTTCCCTGTAAAGACATACACACACACACACCCCATATACCATAGTCCTTGTTTTCAAGGAGCTTATACTCAAGTTGGGAAGAAAGAAACATGGAGCAAAGAAAACTTCTTTTATTGCCAAGTGATGTCTAAATAATATTACACAAAAAAGTAGCATCATCATGAAAAAATATTCTTGAATAAGCCAATTATTTTAATTGATTGAAATACATCTTTGGATAAGTATACCAGATGCAAGACATTAATAAAAAGTATAGAGGTGGGAAATAAAAGATATCAAACTCTGCAAATTGAATGTACTTGTAGAAGGGAATTAGAGAAAGATCTTAGTTGTAATCATTTATTGATCACTAAATAAATTTGAAGGCCTGCTAGTTTTAGTCCCTATGCTTATTTTAGGTAGTTGAGATGACAGGTGTAGCCTTAGCCCTTGAAATACTAAAAAATTGATTTTAATATAGAAGAAAAAGATAAAAACAACAGTAAAACATAAAATCATTGTTCCTAAGATGGTGATCACATCCTCATGATTATCTGGGTCGTGAAGATCTTTTCTGTACAGTTCTTCTGTGTATTCTTGCCACCTCTTCTTAATATCTTCTGCTTCTGTTAGGTCCATACCATTTCTATCCTTTATCGAGCCCATCTTTGCATGAAATGTTCCCTTGGTATCTCTAATTTTCTTGAAAAGATCTCTAGTTTTTCGCATTCTGTTGTTTTCCTCTATTTCTTTGCATTGATTGCTGAAGCAGGCTTTCTTCTCTCTTCTTGCTATTCTTTGGAACTCTGCATTCAGATGCTTATATCTTTTCTTTTCTTCTTTGCTTTTCACCTCTCTTCTTTTCAGTGCTATTTGTAAGGCTTCTCCAGACAGCCATTTTGCTTTTTTGCATTTCTTTTCCATGGGGATGGTCTTGATCCCTGTCTCCTGTACAATGTCACGAACCTCATTCCATAGTTCATCAGGAACTCTGTCTATCAGATCTAGGCCCTTAAATCTATTTCTCACTTCCACTGTATAATCATAAGGGATTTGATTTAGGTCATACCTGAATGGTCTAGCGGTTTTCCCTACTTTCTTCAATTTAAGTCTGAATTTGGAAATAAGGAGTTCATGATCTGAGCCACAGTCAGCTCCTGGTCTTGTTTTTGTTGACTGTATAGAGCTTCTCCATCTTTGGCTGCAAAGAATATAATC
>SJYX01007038.1:23266-50814 GCA_006410675.1 Oreotragus oreotragus | reverse complement strand
AACCTCAGATATGCAGATGACACCACCCTTATGGCAGAAAATGAAGAGGAGCTAAAAATCCTCTTGATGAAAGTGAAAGAGGAGAGTGAAAAAGTTGGCTTAAAGCTCAACACTCAGAAAACGAAGATCATGGCATCTGGTCCATCCCTTCATGGAAAATAGATGGGGAAACAGTCTCTGACTTTATTTTTTGAGGCTCCAAAATCACTGCAGACGGTGAATGCAGCCATGAAATTAAAAGACGCTTACTCCTTGGAAGAAAAGTTATGACCAATCTAAATAGCATATTCAAAAGCAGAGACATTACTTTGCCAACCAAGATCCGTCTAGTCAAGGCTAAGATTTTTCCAGTGGTCATGTGTGGATGTGAAAGTTGAACTGTGAAGAAAGCTGAGCGCCGAAGAATTGATGCTTTTGAACTGTGGTGTTGGAGAATACTCTTGAGTCCCCTGGACTGCAAGGAGGTCCAACTAGTCCATCTTAAAGGAGATCAGTCCTGGGTGCTCATTGGAAGGACTGATGCTGAAGCTGAAACTCCAGTACTTTGGCCACCACATGCAAAGATTTGGCTCATTGGAAAAGACCCTGATGCTGAAAGGAATTGCAGACAGGAGGAGAAGGGGAAGACAGAGGATGAGATGCTGGATGACAGCACCAAATCGATGGACGTGAGTTTGAGTGAACTCTGGGAGTTGGTGATGGACATGGAGGCCTGGTGTGCTGCTATTCATGAGTCATAAAGAGCCAGACACGACTGAGCGACTAAACTGAACTGAATGGAATGGAACTGCGAAATTCTTAAGTTCCTTGTGTAGGGAGTGGCTTTCTTGTTGGCATGGCTTAGAAATTCACACGTGGAGGTCTGGAATTATGGATACCTGTGAAGTTTTTTGCCCACTGATATAGCAGGAAATATTTCATTTCATGGTGGCAGGTTCAGGAGTTTGTATTTTCCTTCCTGGAAGAGTCTTCCCTGGCTTCTCTGTTCCAACCTCTCTACCAAGTACTTTTTGCTTGCAAAGGGCTCACATCTTGGTGTACCCGCAGACAGTGTTCGCTTCTGTGATTATACTCTACCCACAGTTAAGTAGTAGAAAAAGAGAGCAAGAGTAAGAGAGATAGTGATAGAGAAGGAAAGAGAGAGAATGTTAGTTTTGCCTGTGCTCAAGGGACACCGATTGTACTGAATGGGGAGGAGAATTTTTATCCCTTAGAGTTGATTCCTTGGCTCCTGCTGCCAAAGTGCAATTCCTTGGGAGTTAGAGCATGAAAGAAAGGAGAGAAAGGATTAAAAAAAAGGAGGGGGGACTTTTTCCTCACTCTGAGCTGTAGGATAGTACAGTCTTGTATCTCAAGAGTATACTCATATAATGTACAAGATGGTGCACTCTTGTATCTCTCTCTTTGCTCTGTGTTACTTTTGAGTTCTTGGCTGACATGGCTTCAGGCTGGGAGCTGCTGAAGGGGAAAATAAAAAAGGTAAACTCAACACAGATTTGGTAGCACATTGGATCCTTAGATTCTGGTCTTCTTCCTCAAACTTTCTGTTTCTCTTTTGCTTTTACAGTCCTCAAAAAGCTAGGCTCTGCATTCTGTACAGGTTTTATAATAGTTTTCAGTGAAGAGAAAGGTAAACATATGTTTACTCCACCTTGCCTGGAATTGGAACCACCCAATGAGATTGTGAAAATTCTGTAGTAACGAAAAGCTCCGAGACTTTAATTTCATACTTAATACTTTATATAACTGATAAAGTCATTTTCCATAGCATCTGAGGCTGATTCAGTTATTTATTCACTTTCTGTTATTCATATCCTGGCTGTGAGTAACTTTACTTTGTTTTCACTAATTTGATAGTAACTTTCTTCATTACTATCTCATTATTTCACCCAAGATGAAATGTTTCCAAGCTGCCACTGGAAGAGGGTTTTGGTGAAAACTTTGTAGTCAGGCTTTCACCCACTTCATGTGCTAGTTGGAGCCTTTTTAGCTAAGCCCATTTATAAACACCCAAAAGCCTGAAATAATAACCTATTTCATGTATGTATGGTGTATTAGTGATGAAATATTGGACATTACTGAGATCAGAACTTAATTACATATGAGGAGTTACATTTACCTGAGAATTTCAAGCCTGTCAGTTTGAAAGGAAAGACTGTGTATCTGAGGGGCAGGATTCATATGTATTGATATATGAATTGGAAACAGCAAGAAATTTAGTTTGCCTTGTTAAGAAACAATGGAAAGATAAGGTGGAGTCAAAGTTATGGAATATCTTGAGTGTCAGTCTGGACTTCTTGAGAGACTAACTGTAGAAAGCCTTTGAAGTTGTCTTAAACAGTTCAGTGTTTAAATATTACATCTAAGTAACAAAAAAAAAGATTTGTTATACAAAGCAGGATGCAGTAGCAATTCTTATGGCTGAAGGATGTAATAACACACTAAGCAACTTTATGATATGTTGGTAGAGTACCAAAGTATTGATCTAAACTTCATTTACACATTCAAATAAATAGAAAGAAAGACTTTGTAAGTATAACCAACTTTAGAAATCAATTAGTTTAAATGTTTATTTGGCAGTATTTTTTTCATGTGTTTCTGGTAGATAGCAAGACATTAGTCACCTGGGGAAAGCTATTAGCTAATATTTAGCTTATCTTTGATCAAGAACACTTGACATCGATGAATCTACTGATTCTCACAACAAACTTAAAAGGTATATACAGTTACCCCACTGAAAACCGATGCACAAGAATATGAAAGAGGTGCCTAGCAATTATATATTTCATAAGGAACACATTCAATATGTTTGGCCTAATATTTATTTATATACTTTGAAGCAAATGTGTAGTCTAAGAAATCCATGAGAAAATGAAATATAAACAGTTTGCCAACCAATTGTACTAAATACTCAAAAGGTGATGCATTAATTTACATTCATGGAAAAAATCCCTTTATGTTTGGGATAAACAAACACACAGAAACATATATGTTAGTCTTTAAACAAATAAAAAACTCTTGATTGAAATGAGGAAATTACCTGCAATTTCAAGAGAAAATGTATAATCATCTGAAAAGAATTTAAAGACAAAAATTTAAGATATAGGACACTATGTATACCTAGTCAGATTTCCAGAGAAAATAGGAAACCTAGCTAGTTGTTGTGCAAGTAATCTGATTTGATATCCAGTGGGACACTACTAAATGATATATATAAACACTAGTCTAATTATCTTATTTATAAAAAAAATATTTTATTTGTTGCTGAATGTGCACCTGTGTGGCAATTATACCTGGAGAAACACTTTTTTAATTTTAGATGAATAAAATAATTTAAACTATGTAGGCATGAAGGCCATTGTAATCTTCAGTTTGAAAAGAATATGAGAAAAAGGCTTCTGATCAAATGTCAATATCCCATTCAAGTGTCCTTTGACATCTTTGATTTCCACAATTATAGTAATGTTTTCTAACTTTTTCCTTCTGAATGTCATTTATGGCTGTCTCTATTAGGCATATACATCCTTACATGAACAAAGAAACATTCAATTTCTGCATCAGTTTTTAGTGTACTCTGAGTGAATTTAATCATTTATCTTTTGCTGCTGACAATAACTACAATTGTTGCTTTTATTATTTTTCAAGTGGAAAATGATCTGAATTTTTTTAATTAAAAAATAGTTGATTTAGAATGTTGTGTTAGTTCCAGGTGTTCAACAATTGTACAGCTATTGCTTTCTTCTGATCTGTAGTCAGATGCATCATCCATTGCACCACTGGCCTCCTTTGCAATTGCTTCTTAAATACCAGACATAAGCAAGTGAAATCTGAAATAAAAATATGGAGCACCATTTATATGTGCACACAAAATATGAAACACAAGTTTAATTGTATCAGAATGTGCACAAAAACTATATGAAGAGAACCACAACTTTGATTGCAAAATACCAAAGAAAATATAAGCAAATGGAGAAATATTCCATGTCCATGCATAGGTAGACTCAATGTTAAGATTTTAATTATTCCCAATTTGATGTAAAGATTCAAAGCAATTCAAATTAAAAACTCAATAAATTCTTTTTTTGAGATATGGAAAGTCAAAAGACCCAGAATTAATGAGCACAATACTGAAGGGGAAAAAATAATCCTTGGAGGATTGATGCTCATTGGAGAAGACTGGGAAAGATTGAAGGCAGGAGGAGAAGGGGATGACAGAGGGTGAGGTGGTTGGATGGCATCACTGATTCAATGGACATGAGTTTGAGCAAACTCTGAAAGTTGATGATGGACAGGGAAGCCTGGCATGCTGCGATCCATGGGGTCACAAAGAGTCAGACACAACTGAGCTGAATTTAACACTTATTATAAATCTACAGTAACCATAGGGTGGTATTGGAAAAAGAATAGACAGATTGCTCAGTGAAACAAAATAAAGAGCCCAGAAATAGACCCACACAAACATAATCAACTTATCCTTGACAAAGATACAAAGTTAATTCAATGGAAAAATGGATTCCTTTTTTCAACAAGTGGTGTTGGCACAATTAGATGCCAATGTGCAAAGAAATGATGCTAGACACACACCTTACACATTTCAACAAAAAAATGACTCACAATTGATCATGGATATAAATGTATAACATGAATTATAACATTTTTAGAAGATAATATATATGGTTTATCTGATCTTGGACTTAGTGATGAGTTTTTAGTATGCACATCAAATGGACAATGCATGGAAAAAAATGGTAAGTTGGACTCATTAAAATTTAAAACTTGTACTCTGGAGAGTCACAGTTAAAAGACTGGAAAGACAAGCCATAAACTAGAAGACAACAAAAGCAAAATGTGTATGTGATAATGGTTTTTATTCAAAATAAGCAAAAAAAAAAAAAAAAAACCCAAAAAACTCTTAAAACACAACAAGAGGAAAGCACACAACCCAAAGATCTGAATAGGCATCAGCAAAGGAAATAAACAGATGGCCAATAAGCATATGAAAAGGTGTGTAACAATTTAATTAGAGAATTGAAAATTAAAATCAGGAGATACCTCTACACATGTATTAGAATGCCAAAAATACTGAAGTTGCCAAATAGTGACAAAAATTTGGAGTAAGAACTATTGTTCCTTGCTGGTGGCAATAGAAAAACAGCACAACCTTTTTGAAAGAGTTTGACAACTGCTTACAAACAGTGCATTGTCTTATGATGAGCAATCATGCTCCTTGCTATTTACCCAAATGATTGAAAATGTATGTTAATACAATAACCTGTGCATGAAGATATGTAACAACCTTATCCATAATTGCCCCAAACTGGATGCAATTCAGATGTCCTTCAATAGATTAATGAACATAAATTGTGGTATATCCATACAGTGGAATAATATTCAAAAATAAAAAAGAAATGAACACAGGCCACTAAAAGACATGAACTCAAATGCATATTGCTGAATCAAAGAAGACAGTTTGAAAAAGCTGCATTGTATATATTTCAAATGTATGACATTCTGGAACAGGCAAAACTAAAGATACAAGAAAAGATCAGTGGTTTCCAGTAGTTTGTGGAGAGATAGAAACAGGTGGAGTGCAGGAGACATTTAGGATGATGAAACTATTCTATATGATACTGTAATGGTACTTACTTGACATGCATTTTTCAAAAGCCATAGAACTATTCACAATGGATGAATCCTAACTGCAGTCTTCAGTTAGTAAAGTACCATTATGATTCATAATTTGAAACAAATATGCCAGATTTAATTATGGAAAATGATGGGTTTAATTATAGAAAAAAAAAATGACTGAGGAGGAGTGCAGAGGAGAATGCAGGAACTCTTCTGCACTTTCTGTTCCATTTTTCTGTAAACCTAAAAGTGCCCAAAATAAAGTAAATTAAAATATAGAAGTTGGACTTCCCTGGTGGTCCAGTGGTTAAGAATCTGCCTGCTAATGCAGGGAACACAAGTTTCATCCTTGATCTGGGAAGACTCCATATGGCACCAGACAGCTAAGCTCATTTGCTGCAACTACTGATCCCGCACACCCTAGAGTCAGGAGCTGCAACAAGAGAAGCTATCTCAATGAGAAATGCGGGCACTGCTATGAAAAGAAGCTCCCACTTGCAGCTAGAGAAAGCCCGCATGCAAAAATGATGACCCGGTGTAACCAAAAATAAATAAATTTTAAAAATTTATTAAAAATGCCAAAGTTATGAAACATCTAATATTAAAATTTTATATATGTAGATAAAAATACATGTGTCTGCTTATGTAGATATTTGTATACATGTGTGTGATTATAAAATAAACAATAACTTGTCCTAACATATTTGCTGTTTTCCGTTCTTCACACATTCAGGTTTTGTTGGTCTATTTTTGAGTTTATAGCAATTACACACACACATAAACACATTTTATATGTGTATACCTATATACATATCTGTTACAAAACTTTATGGTATATATATATATATGTACTTATTATAATGTATACACACATATATAATGTTCAGAATGTATATGTGTATGCAGGTATGCTTAGTTGTTCAGTCATGTCGGACTCTTTGCAACCCCATGGACTGTAGCCATACAAGCTCCTCTGTCCATGAGAGTTCCCAAACAAGAATACTGGAGTGGGTTGCCATTTCCTTCTCCAAAGGATCTTCCCAGCCCAGGAATCAAACTTAATTAACCTTATTCTATGCCTTTGGAGTTTTTGTTAGGAATGGATGATGAATTTTATCTTAGCCTACTTGAGATTCCCCAAGTTGCTTGGTGAGTGGAGTCACTGTATCTGCTAAGTGGTCTCAGCAGTGATAGCAGGAGCAGAGAGAATGTTTCTGCCTAGGTTAATTGCTTCTAATAAGAAGTTCTATATTTCTATTTTATGATGCCTACCAGGTGTCATTGTTACTTTATTCATCATTGGGTATGTCCCAACCAATCCAGCACTCTGAAAATTCAAACCCATGCTTTAGAAATTCAGTCTAATAAACATGTATTAATTTAGGAATAGTACTGGTGACTATTTAAAAACAATTTTACTACCCAGTGCTGGAGGGATATGCATATTTTGATTCTAGAATTTTCTAAAGTTTTCTCAGTTATGGTTTGGGTGGTGGTGAGAAGTTGCCATTTTGGTCAGGGAAAGGAAACTCAAAGCATCATACAAAAAAATAGTATAGGAAAAGATAGATGAGGGATTTTTATTACTGGATGGTAAAGAATGATAATGTTGATATAAGGCTTATTAGATTTAACTGGCCATAGAACTAGAAAAATAACTAACCACGGAAGTTTCATATTTGTAGGCATACCTTAATCTGTAAATGCTGAGGATAGTATAAGTGTCTGAATATTTTTTTTCCCAACTATGAGAGGTGATGTGAGTCTGACCAAGAAATAAAGCTGAGTTAGGATAATGGAAAGAGAAAGGAAGGGACAAAGGCATGAAGCACTGAGGAAGCAGACTAAACAACATGACCACGAGTTCTCAAACTTACAGTCATACCCCCTTACATTCTTGAAATATCCCAGCGTTTATAATTTTTAAAAAGTGTACATGGGGGCTTAGGTACTAAAGTTATCCAGTGATGCCCAGCAATAGTGTACAGCGATTTCTCTCTGACATTTTCTTTTTCCCTTTTTTAGCTGTGCTGGGTCTTTGTTGCAATGCATGGACTCTGTTGTGGTACACAGGCTTCTCTAGCTGTGGCTTGTGGGCTTGGTTGCCCTGTGGCATACGGGATCTGAGTTCCCCAACCAGAGATTGCACCTGCATTCCCTGAATTGGAAGGCAGATTCTTAACCACTGGACAATCAGAGAAGTTCCCCAGTGTTTATCAATAGTTACTGGACCCCTTAACTAGTGCTTGCACAATATTTAGTAAGAAAGTTTCTTTTCACCATAAATAACACAAATGTATTTTATTGCATTTTCTTATTAGTGATTCTAATTGTGCTAAATTCTTTGATGAATCTTCACTTTTATTATTCTTTTCTAATGGAAGCAATATTATATTTCCTACTCTAAAACATTAATCTACAAAGCTTTATGTACGTGAACAGGTCCGTTGAAATATTTTGAGGTTTGGATTTTTTCCCCTAACTTGTCCATTTCAAACTGTGAAGGTAGATGTTAAAAGTGTGGTATTACGTTAAATCTGTGAATGTGAAGTCAGAAAGAGTTAAGTTTTAAATGACAGTTGTAGAACTTACTAGTTTAATGACATCTACCAAGTCGCCCCTTTGAATCTTGCTGTCACTTTTGCCCCTTTATTAAATGTGACCTCAAATTACCCACTTATGAGTACAGCATCTATATCCCTCCAGGGGTTTTTTCCCTTTGTGACTATAATAAATTTTAAAACCCTGCAAAATGTCATTGTTATTCCTAGAAAAATCCTAAATACTTTTTTTTAATGTCTATTACACCTGTGAGTAAGGAAAAGCATATTGTAGAAGCCATGAATTTACATATTTTAATGCATTAACATTGCATGTAATGATTTCTGAGTCCAATGATGCAATGCTGTGTGCTACATATATCCTTGGTGGCTTTCATCAGAGATTCAAAAGTGTGTTTGCTCCTTCCTGATTATGCTATGCATGTTGTATAGATTATTTACCCTAAGGGCGAACTGAAAGCATTAAAAAAAATCTCGAATTTTCACTGAATTATTAAATTATAGTTGAATTATTATGATAGCTGAACATGCCTAAATTATTAACTAATAGCTAGGAGATGAACGACTACTTTATTGGCTTAGCTATCGACTGGGAGATCAAGTGATGCTTTTAATGTAAAGGCTATAATTTTAAAGAAAGGGGCTATTTTGTGATAACTCTAAAACTCTAATGTTACTACAGCTTTCTTTTCTTCCCTCCACTCCTTTGCTAATTTCACTATTTTAGTACTTTAAATTCTATTTCTAAGCTTACCACTCCTATGGATTTCAGAGCAATGCAGCCAACTGCCTACTCAATATTTCCAGGTAAATCTCTAAGATTTTGAATATCAGAGTAACACTCCTTATATTATCTCCAAAACATGTTATTTCCCGGGCTGTTCAGTGGTTAAGATGCCATGTTTCCAATGCAAGTGTTATTGGTTCAATTCCAACAGTAGAGGAACTAAGATCCCATATGCCATGCACCCCCACCCCTGTCCAAAAAAAAAAACACCTGCTAAAGAATAAAACCTCTTTTCACTACTTTCAATGTAACATACCCCTGGACCAATCTCTTTTTCTAGATTTTCACTACAACTTTTGACTAGTCCTCCTACTTCCTTCCAAGCTTGCTTCTGTCTATTCTAAATGCAACAAAGGCAGTCACTGTCGTATTTGAGTTAGATCTTGCCACTTCTTTTCCCCTCAAAGCCCTCCAGTGGCTTCCCACCTTGCTTTGAGTGGGGGATGAACTTGAAGGTCTTGCATGATCAGTTCTCTTGTGAATATTTTTGACCTTGTCTCTTATGATTTATCCCTTTACTCACTCGCCTCCACCACTCTTGTCTTCCTTGATGTTCTTGAACTTGTCAGGTGTGTTTCTGTGGTAGAACTTTTGCACATCCTCCTTCCACATCTAGGATGGCTCTTCTTTGAATATTTAGAGGGCTTTATGGGTTGTTGTTTCACCTAACTTTTATTCACATTAACTCAATGCACTCTCTGCTTACCGTCTTTTAGAAAAAAAAAATGCAACATTCTGTATCCTCCTCATGTACTGTACCTCTCTTTATGTTATCTTTACTTTTCATAGTTTTTTTATCACACCATCTTGCATACTATATAATTTACCAACACCATACTTCAAAAAAAAAAAAAAAACTGTCTGTTTTTCCCTGTAAGACACTCTCAGACTATAAAATCCATGTCAGGAGGAATTCTAGAAGTAAGGCAATGGCACCCCACTCCAGTACTCTTGCCTGGAAAATCCCATGGACGGGGNTGTTCATGAGATTCTCCAAGCAAGAATACTAGAGTGGCTTGCCATTCCCTTCTCTAGGGGATTTTCCTGATCAAGGGATCAAACCTGCATCTCTTATGTCTCCTGTATTGGCAGGCAGGTTCTTTACCATAGCAGCACCTGGAGAGCGTCTGGAAGAATACTTGGCACTTATCAGAAACTCAATAAATATTTGCTCAATAAATAATATAGAACATCAATTCAAAAACTCTAATAATAAATAACAACCTCAGCCTTTCCTGTATACTGCTAAACCATTTACTTTCTGATTCCCAATAATTTTCTACAATCTAAACTTTATTTCTAATATTTGAAATAATACTGTCTTTTGAAGGTATTAGTAACAATCTTGTTATTTTTAGGCTTGATACAATTATCATAGCTCTAAGTTCATTGACCTTGTAATTCTTAATACTGATTAATAGTAAAAGTCTAGACTTACCTATTTGGGAGAATTAGATCTGCCTCTAATTCTGATAATGAATTATTTATGCTGGATTCCTGTAGTCAAAATTAAGGGTGATTCATCTACTACAAGTATAAGAATATGCCTGCCTTTGACAGTTTTTATCATCTCATAAATACAATCATGCATTCTGTAATAATAGGGTAAAACTTATCTAGAAATACAGGTTTTCCAGCTCCCCATTCAAGACTGAAATTATAAAATTACACCAAGTTGTTTCTGGTTTGCATAGAGGTTCAGAAAATTATCTGACTTATTTAACATTTTTATAGTGGTATGAATTCTGTACTTAAGTGTTTCATCCACCAATCTTTTTAAAATAAATATAGACAATAATATCCAAATATGGCAATTACCAGTTCTTGGCATATTCATTTATTTACAGAATTAATTTACTCATAATTGTTAGTTTGTTGAATTCCATTAGCTTTACTGATTTCTTTATGAGATCTAATGCACCGATAATTTTAAAGTTTTAAAAGTGTCTCCTAGGACATTTCATATAGGTATAAATTAAGGAGATACTTTGTGATGAGAAAACAGCATCTGGGTACATACTATGAGCACATATTGGCCATCACAAGGTCAAGCTCAACAACTATGTATTTTCTCCATAACACAAATACCAAAATGATGCAGAAATCTCTTTCTGCCTATCTGGATAAGATAGAGAGTAAATGAGAACTGGAAAAGTTCTTATAAATCACCCAGCTCAATCTTCTTCTGTCATATGGGAGGAAAATGGGCCCAGACATAAAAAGATATTTAATTTACTGAAAACAAGACTCCATCATATTATTACTAAGCCAAGATAGTTTAAACATAAAATAACAGAAAATATTTGTGTAGTTAACTATACAAAGTCACCAGTTGACAATCTGATAGAACTCTGAAGCAACCTTTTAAAGGCATATTTAAGGCTTCAGCTTGAGGATAACATTCTGCTGTCCTTCAAAATACACTATATATTAAAAACAAAAATACATCTGTGTCTCTTTTGCTGTCTTGCATACAGGGTTATCATTACCATCTTTCTAAATTCCATATATATGTGTTAGTATACTGTATTGGTGTTTTTCTTTCTGGCTTACTTCACTCGGTATAATGATGTGTGGCAAAACCAATACAATATTTTAAAGTAATTAACCTCCAATTAAAATAAATAAATTTATATTTAAAATAAATAAAAACAAAAATAAAACAAACAAAGCCTAGTTCAGTGTTTCTGATAGCTGGACTACATAGGTCCAGGAATCAAGTGTTGGAGGTAGGAGCGACCACTCTCACAACCCTTTCCTCTGTTCCACCTACAGAATATGCTTCCCACTCCATGCATCTTCAGGATCCATGTGATTAAACAGTTTGCTTCTTGGAGGTTAGGGAACATTTCTATTATAGTTACAATACAGACTAAACCTATGGTCACTATTTGGGATTCTCCTGCCAGAAGACTAATGGGAAACAAAAAGAGATGTAGATTTACTGGAAGCAATAATTGATCTTCATTATCATGAGATATAAGACTGCAGCTACCTCATAGCACAGTAAACAGTTGTGTTGAACACACAAATTCACTGGGTTGCCTCTTGGTGTTCTTGCCCTAGCAATAGCCCTGAAAAGACTATTGAAACAGTCAAATCCAGACAAGGACATAGTAATAAGGTCTCAGGCCCTTCAGGAATGAAGGTCTGATGTAATCTACTTGTCAAGCAATCAAATTACTACCTGGAGAACCAACTGTAACAGTAGGGATCCATAACTTTCCCAGCAACATTCCTGTTTTAACATTGCATTTATCTATTTATTAATAGAAATTATGATGGACTTACCTGGTGGTCCAATGGCTAAGGATCCACCTGTCAGTGCAGGGGACCTAGGTTTAATTTCTGTTCCCAGAAGATTCCACATGCCATGGGGCAACTAAGCCTATGTGCCACAATACTGAAGCTTGAGTGCCCTTGAGCCCCCAAGCCACAACAAGAGAAGTCCCTGTAATGAGAGGTCTGTGCACCACAACTAGTGAAAGCACACGCGCAGCAACAAAGACCCAGCACAGCCCCCAATACATATATATATATATACATTATGACTGACCATGACCTTAAAGAATCAGTGATAGAATGAACGAACTTGATAGGGCAATGAATAGATGTGAATTGTGCAAAAGATATACTGTAACAGACAATATCTGCAGCAAGCTCTTTCCTTGTGTGCTCAGATCTAATGGCTTCTTGCAGCAAACACTTTCAACAAATTGCCTGAGGGCTTTCTATGGCTGCCTGATATATTCTGCAATTCTGCATATGCACGCAGAAAGAAGGAACTTCCTTAAGTGAATTGACAATTAAATACACTAGTTTCCTCATAGCTCATGTAAGACAATGCAAGTCTTTTCTCTAAGATTGCCCATATGTTCCCATGACAATTGAGTTCTAGTTAACCACAGCTGTAACCTGCCCTTTAATGTATCCTGTATTGGCATTCTTCTTCCAGCTTCACTTCTCTATTCCTCTACTGGTACTTTCTGGGATTTCTCACCTAATAAACCACTGCTTGCAATAAAATTCTTGTCTCAATGTCTGCCATGGGAGAAATTTAACCTGATACCTCTAGTATGAGTATGCATGTATGCTCAGTCGTGTCCAACTCTTTGCAGCCCTATGGAATGTTGCCTTCTGGGCTTCCCTGTCCATGGGGTTTTTCAGGCAAGAATTCTGGAATGGGTTATCCTTTCCTCCTCCAGGGGATCTTCCCCACCCAGGGATCGAACCTGCATCTCCTGCATCTCTTGCATTGCAGGTTGATTCTTTACCTCTTGAGCTATTGGGAAAGCACTTCCAGTATGTCAGATAAATATTAAGGAAAAGATATCAGGATTGACTAAGTAGAAGTACTCGAAGCATTTTGGAGCCTGGCAATTTTAAAATATTTTCTTAAGGAATGCCTAATTGAGATGCTGATTTATTTTTAAAGATTTTTTTCTGTGGACCATTTTTAAAGCCTTTAAAGAATTTGTTGCAATATTGCTTCTGCTTTATGTTTTGGTTTTTTGGCCACAAGGCATGTGGGGTCTTAGCTCCCTGACCGGGGATTGAACCTGAACCTGCTACACTGGTAGGTGAAGTCTTAACCACTGGACCACCAGGGAAGTGCCAAGATTCTGATTCTTTAGCAAAGATCAGAAGGAGATGAGGGAAGCTATCAATATTTGAAGGAAGAATATGCTAGGTAGTTTTTGTTGTTTAGTTACTGTCATGTCTGAATCTTTTGCGATCCCATGGACTATAGCCTGCCATGTTCCACTGTCCAGGGAATTTCACAGGCAAGAATACTGGAGTGGGTTGTCATTTCTTTCTCCAGGAGATCTTCCCAACCCAGAGATCGAACCCAGGTCTCCTATATTGGCAGGTGGCTCCTTTACCACTGAGCCACCAGGAAAGCCCATGCTAGGTAGTTCAGTTCAGTCGCTCAGTCGCATCTGACTCTTTGCAACTCCATGAATTGCAGCATGCCAGGCCTCCCTGTCCATTACCATCTCTCGGAGTTCACTCAGACTCACGTCCATCGAGTCCGTGATGCCATCCAGCCATCTCATCCTCGGTCGTTCCCTTCTCCTCCTGCCCCCAATCCCTCCCAGCATCAGAGTATTTTCCAATGAGTCAAATCTTCGCATGAGATGGCCAAAATACTGGAGTTTCAGCTTTAGCATCATTCCTTCCAAAGAAATGCCAGGGTTGATCTCCTTCAGAATGGACTGGTTGGATCTCCTTGCAGTCCAAGGGACTCTCAAGAGTCTTCTCCAGCACCACAGTTCAAAAGCATCAATTCTTCGGTGCTTAGCCTTCTTCACAGTCCAACTTTCACATCCATACATGACCACAGGAAAAACCATAGCCTTGACTAGATGGACCTTAGTTGGCAAAGTAATGTCTCTGCTTTTGAATATATTATTTAGGTTGGTCATAACTTTCCTTCCAAGGAGTAAGCGTCTTCTAATTTCATGGCTGCAGTCACCATCTGCAGTGATTTTGGAGCCCCAAAAAATAAAGTCTGACACTGTTTCCACTGTTTCCCCATCTATTTCCCATGAAGTGATGGGACCGGATGCCATGATCTTCGTTTTCTGAATGTTGAGCTTTAAGCCAACTTTTTCGCTCTCCTCCTTCACTTTCATCAAGAGGCTTTTTAGCTCCTCCTCACTTTCTGCCATAAGGGTGGTGTCATCAGCATATCTGAGGTTATTGATATTTCTCCCGGCAATCTTGATTCCAGCTTGTGTTTCTTCCAGTCCAGCGTTTCTCATGATGTACTCTGCATATAAGTTAAATAAGCAGGGAGACAATATACAGCCTTGACGTACTCCTTTTCCTATTTGGAACCAGTCTGTTGTTCCATGTCCAGTTCTAACTGTTGCTTCCTAACCTGCATATAGATTTCTCAAGAAGCAGGTTAGGTGGTCTGGTATTCCCATCTCTTTCAGAATTTTCCACCATTTATTGTGATCCACACAGTCAAAGGCTTTGGCATAGTCAATAAAGCAGAAATAGATGCTTTACTGGAACTCTCTTGCTTTTTCCATGATCCAGCGGTTGTTGGCAATTTGATCTCTGATTTCTCTGCCTTTTCTAAAACCAGCTTGAACATCAGGGAGTTCACGGTTCACGTATTGCTGACGCCTGGCTTGGAGAATTTTGAGCATTACTTTACTAGCATGTGAGATGAGTGCAATTGTGCAGTATTTTGAGCATTCTTTTGCATTGTCTTTCTTTGGTAAAGGATATAGCAAAAATTATGAGACTGGCACATCTCTGGCACATTTTTGAAGTAATGGGGTAGCCATGGATTCCAGAGTAGAAAGAGAAGGGGAGAGTTGTAGGACATGAAAGGGAGGTGACAATGACAGGATTGGGTGTGACAATACTGGGTGTCATAGGTCACTGAGATATCTTTGCTTTTTATTCTGAAAGGAAAGATATACCCTAGGATGGTTATGAATACCCATCTTTGATTTTTAAAGGATACTTTGGATTTTTAGGGGAAAAAAAAAAAAGACTCTACTGGGCAAAGGCAAAATGGAAAGACCAGTGAGGAGGTTATAACACAAATTCAGGAGAAAATCATGGTAGTTGTACAAAGATGGTAACAATGACCGTGGTGATAGTGTATAGGTTCTGGACACTTTTCAAATTCAACTAAATTTGCTTGAGAATTACAAATAATGTAAGAGAGCGAAATCAAACACAACCACTTTAGCACTTTCAACCTAAAGAACTAAATGGAGATAGAGAAGATAGTAGATTTTGAAAAGAAGAGGTTTGGAGTCTTGTTTTGGATTTGTTAAATTCAAGATGCCCATGGGACATCCAAGAGGAGATGTCAAGTAGACAGTTGACTAGGAGTCTAAATTTCCAGAGAAACATCTCGATTGAGAATATCAGAGCTTCCCTGATAGCTCAGTTGGTAAAGGATCCACCTGCAATGCAGGAGACCCCGGTTAGATTCCTGGGTTGGGAAGATCTGCTCTAGAAGGGATAGGCTACCCACTCCAGTATTCTTGGGCTTTCACTGTGGCTCAGCTGGTAAAGAATCAGCCTGCAATGCGGGAGACCAGAGTTCTGTCCCTGGGTTGCAAAGATCTTCTGGAGAAGGGAAAGACTTCCCACTCCAGTATCCTGACCTGGAGAATTCCATGGGCTTGCAAAGAGTCAGACAAGACTAAGTGACTTTTGCTTTTGAGAATATTACTTTGAAGTTAAAGGCAAATAGCCATCAGAACACATTTTATGTGTATTCTTTCTAAGTGTCAAATGCTAACTAATGCAATGTTTATAAAGGCTCTGATTAGAACTGAAGCACTCCCTGACCCATTTTTCACTCTGTTTTTCACTCTTACCTTTCTTGGTCCTAGTGTTGAGTAAGAGAAGAGAAAGAATGGATCAGGGAGTGCTTCAGCTCTAATAATAGCCTTCACAGACATTGTATTAGTTAACACTTGATACTTAGAATACACATAAAATGTTTTCTGATGGCTATTTGCCATTAACTTCAAAGTAACATTCTCAACCCAGTTATTAGTAATTGGGACCTTAAGGAGTTAAATAAAGGAAAAAATCAGTCACTTTTAGTTGACACAAATTAGTATCATCATCAGAATAATAAGAGATAAGTTAATTAAACTGTTAAAACTTTGGAAGGAGTTGTAATTCTTATTAGCTAAAAAGGAATAAGCAGAGAAGTAAGTGGTATGATGTATTTTTCCAAAGTAAATGTTATCTGAATTAGTGACAAGATTGCCAAAGAAAAAGCCAAAACAATATCAGCAGCACTGTCTAAATAACCACAGAATTCCAATGGGAGTTTGTTGTGTTATTCTGTCAAATGAACAGATTCTTATTGTATTTGTAATGGCCCTTAGCCCTGTGGTTTCAAGTTCTTACAAAGGGATACTATTACTGTGATGTACATATGAAAAGATCCCATACATCCATGAACGAGTGAGAGTTTGTTACATAAGAACATATTGTGGATTTATATAATTTGATTAAATATTTATGTCCAACCTACTCACCGGACATATATGTCCAGTGTTAAGTAGAACTGATCTCAACTCTTTAAAATGATTCAAGCATGTGAGGAGCAACTTTTCCATGGTATGGCCTCATTGGCTGCTGTCCTCTGAACTGCAGGATTCTATTATCTGACCCAGATGATTGAGGCTACTCCTGACCCATCAGCTCCTCTGAATTCAAGAATTGATTCATAGGAGGCTTCTATGAATCCTCCCTCCATGGGATTTTCCAGGCAAGAGTCCTGGAGTGGGTTGCCATTTCCTTCTCCAGGGGATCTTCCTGACNCTGAACTGCAGGATTCTATTATCTGACCCAGATGATTGAGGCTACTCCTGACCCATCAGCTCCTCTGAATTCAAGAATTGATTCATAGGAGGCTTCTATGAATCCTCCCTCCATGGGATTTTCCAGGCAAGAGTCCTGGAGTGGGTTGCCATTTCCTTCTCCAGGGGATCTTCCTGACCCATGGATTGAACCCAGGTCTCCCACACTGCAGGCAGACACTTTACCCCACCATCTGAAAGCAAGAGATAAATCCTGAAAGCAGAGGGGAGATATGTGGACATGATTATTCATATGTTGTTTTGCTGTTCCTTTTCTTATACCTTACTTATGAATGAAATTATGGAATAAGGTATGGAAGGTTTCTGTGACCCATCGTGGGCTTTTAGGCACATTCTCTCATTTTTTAAAGATTTTTTTGATATGGACCGTTTTTGAAGTCTTTATTGAATTAGTTGCAATGTTGCTGTTGTTCATATTTTTTGGCTGAGAGGCTTGTGGGAACCTAGCTCCCTGAGAAGGGAATGAACTCATACTCCCACATTGGAAGACAAAGTCAACTACTGGACCACCAGAGAAGTCCCATAGGCCTGTTCTCAAAGTTAGATTTTGGCTCCATTTTTTTCTGTTTGACCATCACAGTGACTCCATGTAAGTGTGTTCTCTGCCGGCTGCTAACTTACAGGTAAGAGACATGGATGCACTTCCCAGGTAGCTCGGTGGTAAAAGAATTCGCCTGTCAGTGAAGGAGATACAGGAGTTGCTGGTTTGATTTCTGGTTAGGAAAGATACCCTGGGGGAGGAAATGGCAATGCACTCTAATATTCTTGCCTGGAGAATTCCATGCACAGAGGAGCCTGGAAGGCTACTGTTCATGGTGTTGAGAAAAGTTTGACATGCCTGAGTACGCATGCACCACAGAGACATGGATAGATTTTCTACCAAATATTTCTGTGTTTTACCATCTAGTAAAGGTGAGGTTGTTCTAGTATATACATCTGGGGGATAATTGTTCATATTGAGATAATTGTTCATATGGAGATAATACATTTATCTCCATCTCATGAACCTCCAAATTCCCCATCAAGCAGCGATTCTCTTATTTTCAGTAGGAAGAACATCATTAGAACTGCCACCAGTCGTGGGGTATGCCAAGGACATAAATGAATGACTATGTCATCACAAACTGTCCTTATGTTCAAGTAAACAGCATAGGTCTTCATAGAGAAGTGTCAAGAAAGCCTGCTTTTCATGCTTTTCATGGGATTTTACTTTGTAATGCCTGAGCTAAATGATTTAATTTTAAAAAATGTATGTATTTAATAAAAAATTACTTCTTTATTATTTAGAAAGTTTAACTGAAGTTTAAAACTGAAGTTTTAAAACTCACTGAGAAAAGGGTGCCAACTTATCATTTTCATTGATTCTGCCTGACATTTAGGTAAAAGGTCTTAATATTTTAATATGAGGAAATATGTGATCTATAATATAAATTTATGGCCATAAACTTTAAGAAACCATCAGAAAAGCCAACTTATCAAAGTCTTAACCTTTGATACACTGGGTGGCCATGTTTCAAGAAAATGGGCACACTCTGGTCATCGCCCACATCTGAAAAACAAGATACCATAAACTTTACAGGATAGATTTTGAATCCTCTGGTCCTCATAGTGTAATAAATACCCTGAACTTGACAAATCAAGTCCAAAATTGAGTCTTTGTAATCAATTTTTCAGAGATAGGGTAATTTTCAAGGCTGCTAGGTTCACATAAATTGGAAGAGTAACTCTGCTTTATGTCACCCTGTTTAATTATTTTCCAAAAGAAAGGTAAGTTTATACCAGCATTTCTCAGTAAAAAGCACACATTTTATGCATTTGTAAAAACGTGTAACAAAATTTTTGTTTCTTCTAAGTTTATGTTGTATATTTCTGCCTACCTTTTCTTCCAGTACATCATTAATTCAGTTGATCAAAAGCCCTTTATTGCTATTTAGTTGCTTAGGTATAGAAATGCCCATATGCTACCAAAAAACTCATCTTTTAGGACTCAGCATTACTTTGCCATTTCTATAATGTGTTAACATTTTGCATCACTATATATTTATTTAAACTCCCTCCCTCTTTACTTTCTGAAACACTTGTTATTTATCTACTAAGTCATGTCTGACTCTTTTGCAACCCCATGAACTGTATCCTGCCAGGCTCCTCTGTCCACGAGGTTCTCCAGGAAAGAATACTGGAGTGGTTAGCCATTTCTTTCTTCAGTGGATCTAACCTGTGTTTTCGGCATTGCAGGTGGATTTTTTACAACAGAGCCACCTGGGAAGCCATGAAATACTTGTAGAGCAATTTAAAAAGAAAAAAGTGAGTTCATTGTAGAAAATCTGAAAAACGGTTTATTCGGAAAGTTTTTCTTTTTTAAAATTTGTTTGGTTTGTGTTCATATTTTAAAAGCTATAATGCCGCTGTCATAAAAATGTTGGTATATTTCCATTGGACTGCAGCCTGTAAGAACTGAACTTGCCCAGTGTCAAAGGTGGAGAAAGAACCTGGGGTCAGTGATAGAGACATTAGTAGTTTAATGCAGGGTCCTCAACTTCTGGAATCTAATGCCTGATGCTCTGAGAGGAAACTGATACAATAATAATAAAAATAAATGTGTGTTAGTCACTCAGTCCTGTTCGACTCGAGATCCCATGGACTGTAGCCCACTAGGCTCCTCTGTCCATGGGATTATCCTGGTGAAAATACTGAAGTGGGTTGCCATTCCCTTCTCCAGGGGAATCTTCCCGACCCAGGGATTGGAAAAGTGCTCAAAAAATGTAACGCAGTTGAATCATCCAGAAACCATTGGCTTCCTCTCCTTCCCAGTCCTCGGAAAAAATGTCTTTCGTGAAACCGGTTGCTCATGCTCAAAATATTGGGGACCACTGGTTTAATGCATAAAGAGGCTTAATCATGTGAAACAAGGTCCTGGAGCAACACCACACGCTGTGAGGCATTTGGGAGGCAGGACATGATGGTAGTTTTCATTCCAGGGAGGAAAGGAGGGATTACCAATTATACGGGGAATTGACTTCAGGTTGGCTCATCAGTTACCAGGGACTCTAGCAGAGAGGCAGGCCTCTCACCGCCCACTCCTTTAAGAACAATCACTAACTGGAGCCTGGGGCAAGTATGTAGGAAGGGCAGTCATGTGAATAGGGTGTAGGTGAAGCAGACACTGCTTGGGCAGATGTCCAGAGAACAAGAGAACAGCCACCTTGAGTGGCTTGATCACAGTTTCTTTCCCATTTTGTTTTCTTAATTATACTCTTTATTGCGTTCTGCTGATTGCGTTCTGCTGCTGCTGCTGCTAAGTCGCTTCCGACTCTGTGCGACCCCATAGACGGCAGCCCACCAGGCTCCCCCGTCCCTGGGATTCTCCAGGCAAGAACACTGGAGTGGGTTGCCATTTCCTTCTCCAATACATGAAAGTGAAAAGGGAAAGTGAAGTCGCTCAGTCGTGTCCAACTCTTAGCGACCCCATGGACTGCAGCCCACCAGGCTCCTGCGTCCGTGGGATTTTTCAGGCAAGAGTACTGGAGTGGGGTGCCATCACCTTCTCCGTGATTGTGTTCTAGGAGGCACGTACTGAGCTGGCATCTGTGATACTGACTGCCTCAATGGATATGGGTCTACTCCCTTTTAATTGGAGGAGGAAAGGAGTTAGCATCATTCCACTCAGATCCATAACACAAATTGAGTGAAGTGGAGACTTTCCTTAGGAAATTCTTTCATTTGTGGATACAGACATACTCACATACTAACAGAAAACTGTCCTGAGCCAACAGTCAAAGAGAAGGCAAGGTAAGAGATGCAAAACTTTGGAAGCTTTAGTTATAATCTTTGTCTTCCCTCAGGCTATCTTGGATTCTGCCCTCTTAAGAGTTTTGTTGTTGCTGCTGTTGTTGTTTTTAACATTTGATTTAGCTGTGAGAGCAACAGTAAACTTTACCAATCGTATCACAAGCTAGCTGATTTGAGTCTGTCACCTGCATCCAATTGAGTTCTGACCAATAAAAATATCGCAAATGCAAGTAGTGTTCAGGATTGAACTGTTGGTCTCACCATAACTCAAAATAACATGTCTTTTCCTTCTTATTAAAATAAATTAATGGCTATGTAATGTTACACAATATGGTTGTATCATAGTTTAATTAATCTTTTTATTGTGGGATGATTTTTCCCAATTATCAATAATGCTGGAATGAACATTTGTTCATATTTTTATTTCCATATCTCAGGTTAGTATCATAAGGCAGATTCCCAAAAGTGAGATTAAAGTGCCAGTGAGGATAAACATTTTAGCAGTTTTAAATTCCTATGGACAAATTGCTTTCCAAAACAATGAACTGATTTATTCTCCAACCAAAACTATTTCCATCATTAAGTAGTATTACTTTTTCAATATTTCTAATTTAGAAAGCTAAAAATAATAATTCATTGATGTTTCAGTTTGTGTTTATTTGATCAACAGTGAGGTTAATTATCTTTATATATGCTGTGCTGTTTAATGCACTTGGTCTATTTGTTTAAAATCAAATCTATCATTAATGAGAAAAACTGTGTATACTCACTTTGTGTGAGTAATACAGAACAGTAGTTACCTAGAGCTTTAAAGGTTGCATGTTGCTAATACCAAAGTGATTTCTTTTGTTAATTACACTAACATTTTTCACTTATATTTAGACCTTGGTGACAGACTCATCATGCAGTTTTTCTAAAAATACTACTGATGCTTGAATAAAAATACATGGCTAAAACATTCTCTGACATACGTAGATGAATCATTTTGATTATTCAACAATGAACAGAACAGACATATTTCAGAGCTCTCTGCATTATTGTGGGCATCTTAATAGTAAGAAAAGCATCACTCTCAGTAACCTGTGTGTGTGTATATATATATATAAAGAAATCGCTCTCCCTCCAAATAGCAGCGTGATTTTTGACACTTTCAGGAAGATTAAGAACTGAAGTCACAGTGGGCAGCCCAAANTGTGGGCATCTTAATAGTAAGAAAAGCATCACTCTCAGTAACCTGTGTGTGTGTATATATATATATAAAGAAATCGCTCTCCCTCCAAATAGCAGCGTGATTTTTGACACTTTCAGGAAGATTAAGAACTGAAGTCACAGTGGGCAGCCCAAAGAGACTAAACACAGTGAGCAATGGGTCTCTCCATTGGTGGGAGGAAATTAGTGGCTAAAGCCCTTAAAACCATGGATCAATGTTAGTGATGTGCTACAGAGAATCTATGAACAAGCTTCTTTCTTTTCTATCTCACAGGGAGCATCTGTAGAGAGTGTGATTTGTTGAAGTCAATAGAGACCATTGTGAAGTGTGTGTGTGTGTGTGTGTGTGTGTATTTAAACTGACCTGAGGTATCACCTAAAGGAAGATAAAATATGTGGACAAAATGTCATAATTACTTACATGGTTGGTTAAAAAAAAATCTAACAAAATGAAAGTAATGAAAACCCATCAAGTTGCAAAATTGTATTTTTTTATTTCTCAAATGATCTGGTTGTAAAATAATTTCATTTCAGGAATAGTAATAGAGAAGACATATGCTCTCTTTTCTGACTTGATGGAAAATGACAGCCTCCAGAGCATCATAATTGACGTCATATGGACAATGATAGACTAGAATGCCAAAAGCATGGAAGCAAATATACAGTTGAATTCAAGTCCAGGTGGCTACATTAAAATTTATTACATGTTGGAAGGTTGCATTTTGCTGATAAACAAGTTAACCTTGGAATTTTCCTATCCACTTTCTCTTAACTTGAATTCTCTCCCTTGTATCCACTGTTGTTTTTTTTTTTTCTGAACAAGAATAAGGACAACACAGAACTGCTGCTGAGTTGAAGACAATGTAGGAGATAACACTGAAAACCAATCAAAATGAAAGAAGGACTATTTTTTTTTAAAGCATGTATTTATTTATTTTGCTACATTGGGTCTTAGTTGTGGCACATGGGCTCTCTAGTTATGGCACATAGGCTGAGTAGCTCCTTGGCATGTGGGATCTCAATTCCCAGACCAGGGGTTGAACTCATGTCCCCTTCATTGGTAGGCAGATTTTCAACCACTGGACCACTGGGGAAAGTTCAAAAAGAGGGACATTGCACTACTGAAATTTTCTGATGACTGTGTCCCAGCTCCCTTAGCAGAAACATTCAGGAGTCACCACTACTTGTTGAAAACATCGGCTTTTACTGCTAAGTCTTGGTCTGTCATGTTTGAACTGGAGAAGGCACTGGCACCCAACTCCTGTAGTCTTGCCTGGATAATCCCATGGATGGAGGAGCCTGGTAGGCTGCAGTCCATGGGGTCGCGAAGAGTCAGACACGACTGAGTGACTTCACTTTCCCTTTTCACTTTCATGCATTGGAGAAGGAAATGACAACCCACTCCAGTGTTCTTGCCTGGAGAATCCCAGGGACGGGGGAGCCTGGTGGGCTTCTGTCTCTGGGATCGCACAGAGTCGGACATGACTGAAGTGACTTAGCAGCAGCAGCAGCAGCATGTTTGAACATTGTTTTTTGACTTCCACTCAATTGTTTTCTACTGTACCATCTCTTCTCTCCCTTCTCATTCTTTCCAGGCATATTTCCAGGCATATTCCTCTGTCCAGGGATATTTCCAAGAATACAGGAGTGGGTTGCCATGCCCTCCTCCAGGGTATCTTCCCAACCCAAAAAAAAAAAAAAAATCATGCTGGGCACTGATATACCAATTTTCAGTTAAATCAATGATCAGTGATGAACTAATTGTGATCATGTAAATGTTTCCTCAGAGTGAATCAGAGGGTATAATATGATGATATATGTTTATGGTGCAGCTTTATGTTTCTCCTGAAATCACATTTACCTTTCTGTCCTTCCTGAATTTATGACCCAGTTCTGCATCATCACCCTTTTTCAAATGTCTGGCTATTTTCATGCATTGGAATTTCTAATGCTCTGATGTTAGATTTCTTGGATTAACCTCCTGTTTTAGTGTCTATTATTTCATATTTTTGTACTTTTTCTTTCTATTCTAATTTCTTAAAAAAATTCTTTCATTGAAATAATCACAAATCTTTTACTTATTTTCTTTTTCAGATTAGAAATCATAAATTAAATTTCCAAGAGCTAGTTTTTGTTTTCTGATTGTTTCATTCTGGATGCAATATCTTTCTCCACCCTACATCCAGAGATATACTTTTCTTTTCTTTTCTTTTTTTAGTATTACACATAGCTTCTTGCTCCTATAAAAATGTAATTTTCTTTGCTTATTGGTGGTTTTTCTATTTCATGCTGGGCTTCCCTGGTGTCTCAGTGGTAAAGAGACCACCTACAATGCATAAGATGTGTGTTTGATCCCTGATCTGGGAAGATCCCCTGGATGAGGAAATGGCAGCCCACTCCAATATTCTTTCTTTGAAAATCCCTTTGACAGAGGAGCCTGGCAGACTATAGTCCATGAGGTTGCAAAAGTGTCAGACAGGACTTAGTGATTAAACAACCACAACAACAGCTATTTCATATTAAATGTTTTTCTTAAATGTTTTTGGCTATGTTCTAATTTAGGAACCAAAGATTGTTTGGCTGTTTTCTCTCTGTCTGTCTCTCGGTCTGTCTCACACAGAGAGAGAGCGAGAAACATATACACATATGTATGAAAGTGAAGTCACTCAGTCATGTCTGACTCTTTGTGACCCCATGGACTGTAGCCTACCAGGCTCCTCCCTCCATGGGATTCTCCAGACAAGAGTACTGGAGTGGGTTGCCATTTCCTTCTCCAGGGGATCTTCCCAACCTAGGGATCGAACCCAGGTCTCCTGCATTCCAGGAAGACGCTTTAACCTCTGAGCCACCAGGGAAGCCCCCACATATATATATATATATATATGTTTTAATGTGAGTAAGGTCTTGAATATTTCTTTGGAGGGTTTCAAAATGCTAAAATAGAGGTGTTTTCTCTTCCCCTTTTATCTAGAAAAGAAATTTCAGGACTTTTGCCTAGGAAGTATAACCTGACAGTGAGGAAAAGAAGTTGCACTATCTTCCATACATAGATTTGATCTTAATCCTTCTGTTTCCACTCTTATCTTTTTTTCTGACGTTTATCATACTAAGAATCCAGCATCTTCAGAGTTATTTTTGCAGAAGATGGAAGAATCAAGTTGATTACCTTCTGATTAGTAATTCTCTGTAGGTCTTGTGGTTACTTTTACCCAGTTATTTCAACTATCATTTCTTTCTCTACTTTTCATCCTCCAGAATTGTATTGAAGTCTCTAATACAATTACATACACTCTAGCATGTATACTCTTCATAGGTTTGATTTATAGGCTTTTTATTTCTTTTCTTTCATTAGAGTAGTTTTCCGGAAGGACACAAAAGGTACATTTGTAGCCAATCTACTATATATTTTAAAATTTAAATTTATTTATTTTAATTGGAGGCTAATTACGTCAGAATATTGTATTGGTTAAGTTCTTATGTACACTTTTAGAAAGAAATTTCCTTTATAATCAAAAAGTGAAGTGGAGATGTGTTAAACATTTTTTAAACAAAAGTAAATGTGGAAAAGAACAGCTTAATCTAAAACTTTGCAAAGTTTATTGTCTAAGCATTGTCTTTTAAGTTAGCTGGACTTCCTAGAACACTGTAAAAATCCTTTCACTTTTCCAAAGAATCACACTATTTCATCTCTTTGTGCTTTCTGATTCTATTACCTCCTCCTCATTTTCCAAGATGTAGCTCCTGTAGTACCTCCCAGGAAACCTTCTCTGATTCTCAGTATGTATTAAGTAATCTTTCTCTTCCTTCTTCAATTACATACTGTTTGCATTTTATTGAACTTTTATATGAATTCATCAGTTTCACCAACTGTATTGAAATCCTTATTTGTCTGTTTCTTTCCAGCACCTAACACAGATTTTAACCAGAAATAGAAATAGTGTATTTTAAAATATTTATCAGATTAGATAAATTAATAAAGTAAACTGTGTCTTTTATAAGTAAGCATTCAACATGAGCTGGCAGTGTAATGTACTTGGCAAAAATGTTATCAAAATCTGCAGCTGAGTTAAAAAAATGTTTTGGTTTTTTTTTTGGAAAAAAAAAAAAAGGTAATGATTTGTTATAGGTCCAATCACAACTTGGAAATTGTACATACTTCTTGAAATTACGTTTTAATAGATATATTAAGAAACATAATTATAGTATAATAGAAATGGTAGTGCATGATATATAGGGGGTCTGAAAACCATGTTGATAGAAGAGCAGTTGAAGGAAATAGGAATTTTTCATCTGATACACAAAGGCTCTTGGACATGATGGCTATTCCCAAATATGTGAAGAGTTTTAATGACTATAGGATTAGATTTTTTGAAGTTTAACTCCAAAAGAAAAATCTAGATGAATGTGTAGTAGAAGTTTGATTCAATATGAGTAAGAACTCCCCAGCCAGAATACATTGCTTATGATGAAATGGCTTTTTCCTTCATGAGAGGTTCCAAATTGATTGACCACATCTCTGGAATGTTTTAGAGAGTTCTGCATAAGGTCAGAAGTTGTACTATAGGATTTTTAAGGAGCCCTCAGATAACTAGTATTTGAACTTTATAATGGAATAAAAGGATTTATCTAAATTGAGTTGTTATCCAAATAGCAGAATCATAAATTAGAGTCTACCTAATAGGCTGTGTATGGTAAAAATAAAATGATAATATTCAGGAAAACTTGGTAGTTAAAACAATAACAAGGATGAACTATCATTAAAAGTAAAATCATAAAACATCTTTCTGAGGTAAATACTAATTCATGTAATTAATGATGTATTTTTTGCTCACAATTGTCATCATTTAATTGATATATTCCTTCCAAATATAGGTATCTCAGTTTTGTTGATTAGTTTTAAAGAGCTTTGAAACCTGAAAAAATTAAATAAATGAGTGTCCAAGTCCAATAACTTTCATAAACCTGACCAGATAATGAATTAATTGTAATACTTAGACTTTATAAGTTTGCTTTAAAACCTAGCATTCATATGACTGGTATAATGCATAACAGTTAAGTTTATTAACTGTTAATATGGAGGCTAAATTGCATGATAACATAATAGTGATTCTGAGTGATTTTCCATTTATAACCTTCAAGGCCTATAGAAGAAAATTACCTACTATGTATTCTTTTTAAAATCACAGATGAAAATATACT
>SJYX01007037.1:137264-170331 GCA_006410675.1 Oreotragus oreotragus | reverse complement strand
AGAGAGAGAGATACCATGACCCACCTATTAGAAGAGCCAAAATCCAGAACACTGAGAACACCAAAGGCTGGTGAGAATGGCGAGCAAAAAACCGGAATTCTCATTCAATGCTGGTGGGAATGCAAACTGTGCAGCCACTCTGGAAGACAGTTTGGTGGTTTCTTTAAAAACTTAGCATACTCTTACCAAAAGATTCACCAGTCATGCTCCTTTGTGTCTACCCAAAGGGGCTGAAAACTTGTGAACATAAGGTTGTAAGTACGTGGGGGCAGAGGTGTATGGGTATGCTGTATTTTCCATTTGACTTTGCTGTGAACCTAAACCTGCTTTAAAAAATAAAGTCTATTAGAAAAAGTATTAGAGACTTCCCTGGCAGTCCAGTGGTCAACACTCCACACTTCCACTGCAGGGGCACAGGTCTGACCCCTGGTCAGGGAACTAAGATGCAACATGCTGCACAGTATGTCGGTACTGCCCTGACAGTACATCCCCCCCACAAAAAAAATCAGTATTAAAATATTTTTTAAGGTATTAGATATATTTTAAAATGCTATTGCTGGATTCCTTTAAAGGACCAGTTAAAGTTCAACCTGAACACACAGAACTATTAGTAACAGTCATAACAAATATTTCTATTGTAATTTAGAATGTCTCAAGTGCTATGTATGCAAATATAATCTAACTTACATTCACAATGACTCAAGGAATGAGATGATGTTAGTGGACATATTTCTATTTTACACTTCAACGAGCTGTGGTTTCAAGAGGGTAATTCAGACATGACCTACAGATGTGACTCTAAAACCATGTTCTTTCCTCCATACCCAACTCCGTCTGACTGCTATAGCGCTATCCACGGTTAGCGCACATTCATGAAAGTCCAGCAAGTCTGCAGCTGAATAAAAGGCAAACCACACTTGCTGCAGCATCAGTTCTAGAGCAAGTGGTTTAAGTGTGCAAAACAAGCTCAATATATACAGGAACAATCACAATACTCAAAATCAGCAAAAATATCATCTTCCTCTCCACTCTTTTGGGTAACTGAAAGCCAACAGATGTTTATAACCGGTTTATGGTCTGTGAGCCTGCATTATATAGCAGCAGACGTGCCAAGGTTCATTCGATGCCAAGGCAGCCTGGCCCAGGAGTCCTCCAGATCCACACACTTACCTCAAGAAGGGGAAGGGGTTACCTGGACCCCTTTGCAAGCTAACAAATACTGGCATTTAGTCACTTCCACCAGAGGAAGGTAGCTATGCAAGATATCTCTGCAAAAGTGACAAACAGACAAAGGGAAATAAAAAGACAAAGGGCAGATATAACTCCTCATTCACTCGCAGCACTGATAAAGAACTGAAGTTTTATCCTAGCCCATTAAAAGGAGGGACAGAGGGAAGCAGGCTCGTCACACAAGGGTAAGCAGCAAACTCAGCAGTTGTGGGAGATTAGGGAGTCTTGGCAGTGGGAAGTGGGCCCAAAATAGATGCATTAAACACGACGAGGTGAGCATTCTGACCAGCACATATTTTTAGTAATTGCACATTTATAACTTTCACATGTCCACTTCAAAATTAGTCTAGCTATCAGTCTCTTGAAAGGCCAGTAAAATGATCCCTATCCCACAATCACCCTCACAAAAAAATAAAAAATAATGCAGTCAAAGGCCAGGACCGATTCTGCCGCTGCACTGGATGGAACCCTACAACCCATCTTGATAGTTACAGCTGTCACACTCACCTTCACTCACCCTGCACCCACGCCTCCAGGCAAAAGGAACTTGCTTCACACTCTCTGCTTGATTTGTGGGTGGGGGTAATGGGGTGGCAGCCCAGAGAAAGCAGGAAGAAGGGAAATGTGGCAGAGACTCCTGACTGTCTCCCAATATCTCTTTCCAGCTTCATCCTTGGGAAGCTACATAAGGATCCATTTGCTAACTAACCAGATGGAGTCAAGTTCTCAAGAAAGACTAAACTTCACCACACTTCGTTTCAGGTCACAAATGTCTCTGCTGGTATTTTCTACTGCTGTCAAATTACTATATTACCAAGGCTGATTTTATCTATCTCTGTTGGACATCAATTAACAAGTTTAGATGACTGTAAAAACTCAGAAAACATGTAAAAACTCAGAAAACAAGACTGGCATAGGAAACTGTAATAGCTCTTAAGTTGTCTTAATTGTCAGTCATTGCAAATATAACTGAATTTAAATGAACTAAGGTTTTGCTCAAAATTCTCCAAGCCAGGCTTCAGCAATACATGAACCGTGAACTTCCTGATGTTCAAGCTGGTNACCAGCAAATTTGGAAAACTCAGCAGTGGCCACAGGACTGGAAAAGGTCAGTTTTCATTCCAGTCCCAAGGAAAGGCAATGCCAAAGAATGCTCCAACTACCGCACAATTGCATTCATCTCACACGCTAGCAAAGTAATGCTCAAAATTCTCCAAGCCAGGCTTCAGCAGTATGTAAACCATGAACATTCAGATGTTCAAACTGTTCAAGAGGAACCAAAGATCAAATTTCTAACATCTCCTGGATCATCGAAAAAGCAAGAGAGTTCCAGAAAAACATCTACTTTTGCTTTATTCACTACACCAAAGCCTTTGACTCTGTGGATCACAACAAACTGTGTAAAATTCTGAAAGAGATGGGAATACCAGACCACCCGACCTGCCTCCTGAGAAATCTGTATGCAGGTCAAGAAGCAGTGCTTAGAACTGGGCATGGAACAACAGACTGGTTCCCAATTGGGAAAGGAATATATCAAGGCTATATATTGTCACCCTGCTTATTTAACTTATATGCAGAGTACATCATTAGAAATGCAGGGCTGGAAGAAGCACAAGCTGGAATCAAGATTGCTGGGAGAAATATCGATAACCTCAGATATGCAAGTGACACCACCCTTATGGCAGAAAGTGAGAAGAACCAAAAAGCTTCTTAATGAAAGTGAAAGAGGAAAGTGAAAATGTTGGCTTAAAGCTCAACATTCAGAAAACGAAGATCATGGCATCTGGTCCCATCACTTCCATGACAAATAGATGGAAACATTGGAGCTCCAAAATCACTGCAAATGGTAACTGCAGCCATGAAATTATGAGACTTGCTCCTTGGAAGAAAAGTTATGACCAACATAGACAGCTTATTTAAAAGCAGAGACATTACTTTGCCAACAAAGGTCCATCTAGTCAAAGCTATGTTTTTTCCAGTAGTCATGTATGGATGTGAGAGTTGGACTATTATTAAAAAGAAAAAAAAAAAAAAAGAAAGAAAGCTGAGTGTCGAAGCACTGATGCTTTTGAACTGTGGTGTTGGACAAGACTGTTGAGAACCCCTTGGACAGCAAGGATACTCAACCAGTCCATCCTAAAGGAAATCAGTTCTGAGTATCCATTGGAAGGACTGATGCTGAAGCTGAAGCTCCAATTCTTTGGTCACTTGATGCAAAGAGCTGACTCATTGAAAAGACCCTGATGATGAAAAGATTGAAGTTGGGAGGAGAAGGGGATGACAGAGGATGAGATGGTTGGATGGCATCACTGACTCAGTGACATGAGCTTGAGTAAACTCTGGGAGTTGGTGATGGACAGGGAGTCCTGGTGTGCTGCAGTCCATGAGGTTGCAAAGAGTCAGACACGACTGAGTGACTGAACTGAATTGAACTGAGTATCTAACACTTAGTGGCTAGAATTTTTTAAATGCTTTTAAATTCTAACAAAACGTGTGCTTATAATACATTTTCTTTTTTCTCTCAACATAATGCTTCTGGCATATATGTTTACTCTTCAGAGTTTCCATGGAGACTTGGCATTATGGTTTATTTTCGCTTTGTTCCAATACTTATATTTTTTCTTTTAATAATTTTAGTTCTCCCAGGCAACACATTTATCACTTTATTCAAAAGTATAACCCTTGTGTTTAGAGCAGTCGGTTCATTTTTTGCCATTATCTTTGTGTCCAAGTACACCGGATACATCAGTCACCTTTCTAATGTGAACATTGCATGGGAGGATATAATTTACTAAATATTAAAGATCTTCAGGTATTTCTTCACATTGTATTGCTTAGAAACCTAAATTCTAAAAGCTGGAGTGATTTATCTACTGGTCTCATTTTTTGTTAGTTGCTCAGTCCTGTCCAACTCATTGTGACCCCATGGACTACCAGGCTCCTCTGTCCATGGAATTTTCCAGGCAAGAATACTGAGTGGGTAGCTATTCCCTTTCTCCAGGGGATTTTTCTGCCCTGGGGATTGAACCAGGTCTTCCGTGTGGCAGGCAGATTCTTTACCATCTGAGCCACCAGGGTATTAGGGAAGCGAGAGGGAAATGACTTGTGCTGGATCTCACGCCAGTTTGCAGCAGTCCTGGGGGTAGCTCATTCCTTCTTTATGTCTCTTTTGCCATCACAAATAAGTTTGGTTTTCCCTATAGCCTTGTGGACCAAAGAAGACACTGTCTCTGTTCCCCCATTCACAGAATTGTTTGGATGAATAGGAAGCTTTCTTGGCAATGGGTGAACTCAGGCTTCTGTCTTTATCGCAGAGAAATCTGCTTTTGCAAACTCCTTCTTTATGTCTCTTTTGCCATCACAAATAAGTTTGGTTTTCCCTATAGCCTTGTGGACCAAAGAAGACACTGTCTCTGTTCCCCCATTCACAGAATTGTTTGGATGAATAGGAAGCTTTCTTGGCAATGGGTGAACTCAGGCTTCTGTCTTTATTGCAGAGAAATCTGCTTTTGCAAACTGTGAATCACTGTGAAGCAGCTGCTTGCACATAGAACACCTGGCTCGGTGTCTGTGGTTTGGCACCTTCTCCCCACCTCCAGTTGCAGTTCTAGTTAGAGCAACGGTTTTTGACTTTTAAAAGGCAGCATGATTCTATCCAGTAGCATCCTCCTCTTGGAGTGAAGTCCCTTTTTTGTACTCCCTGTGTTGTAACAACGTGTAAGAGCCTGTCTTTATGTTCTCTTTTGTCAAGTTGTAGCTAGCATCTAAAACAGTACTTACTCTTTCCTATAGTAAGCCCATCACTGTGGGAAAGACACACACAATTCACTTTTATCTCCCATTGGAAGTATATACCCTAGCCAACTGGCAATTGTTACAGTCTCACAACTTAGAATTTTCAAGCAGCCTCACTATGACATGCCCTGTTTTGCTCTTGGACACGGTGGATTGTCATCATAGTAATTCATACTGCAAAAGATATCAGCATTAAGTATAATATGGCCTAAATAGAATACAGAGTTTCTGCCGACTGAAAACTTGTGTTTTTATGAATGCTACTGTTTAGCAGAAAACATATTATGCCACAAGGTATTCCAACTTTGCTGTGAAAAGTTGATGAAACCAACTAGGTTGATGAAAATGTTATTTTTCATAACCAATTGAGGAAAATAGAACACACAGAGGGCCTAAGCAAGTTTCATTGAAAAATCTCATTCAGAGTACAGAGTGTTGATAGCTTTCATGTTTCCTTAAGGCAGAGGTTAATAAAATGTTATCATTTCTCTAAATGAGATTGACAAATGCAACAATTTCCCTTTTCATCATTTATTACGTCTGGCTCTTTGCAACCCTGTGGACTGTAGCCTGCCAGGCTCCTCTATCCATGGACTTCTCCAGGCAAGGATACTGAAGTGGGTAGCCATTCCCTTCTCTAGGGGATCTTCCCAACCCAAGGATCGAACCTGGGTCTCCCACATTGCAGGCAACTTCTTTACCATCTGAGCCACCAGGGGAGCCCAAAATCTATCCATATATATTTTCACTAGCATGATGGTGGTTACTCAGTAAAGCAATTCAGATGTGCATTTTGAGGTTTTAAAAGCAAGGTTGGGGTTTGAATATATGACTATATGTTTGATGATACTGTGTTGCTTAAAGATTGAATGAGTTCTCAAGTCCTATCCTGCCAATTGCCTTTCTTTCAGTGAAATCTTCAAGGGAATTTTATAAAAGGATAAAAGTGAGTGAGAATCAACGTGTGTTTTATTGTCATCTAGGTAGGTACCAAATTCTAGGGAGCAGCTTGAGACACATGCTTTTAGGTTGGAGGCCAACATGGGCCACTAGTTCTGTTAAGGTTTAAATCTCAATTTTGAAAAAGTATAGTCCTCTGGTTCCACCATCTTGGAACTTGAAGGAATCACCAGTGTGCTTAAGTGTTCAAATGGAGAAACACAGTCAGAAATATCTTTCTTAGGATGGTAGACTTATGTCAGCTTATCTCCTTTTTTGTTTTTAAATGGGAGGGGAGAGGAAAGAAACCATTGTTTTCTTTTTTTTTCATAGTTTTCTGTATTAAGGTCTTCTTGGGTTTTCACATCACATAAAGGGAGGCAATGGGTGGGTCAATAGGCAGTAAGAGGCTAGTAATTTCAGATTGTTTCTATACTTGGATATACATGACCTCAAGTAATATTCCACCTTCTGAAAAATTAGGTTAATGTTTTATCTGTTTTAAGAAAATGCAGTAAATGAATGCTAAGTGGCAGAAGCTGATGGAGAGATGATTTCTGGAGTAGAGAGCCTCCCTGTTCCTCCTATAGAACCACTCTGACCACCATACTAAAACTGATATTCAGAAGAAATATTTTGTTATTCCTTCCTTAGAATCATGGTAGTATAGTCATCTTTCATTTTGTGTAGTGTACTTTGCTCATGAATGAGAGGTAGCTTCTGAGGATTTCTAAAATTGCATAAATACTTGAATGTTTCCAATAGTTTCCTTCCAAGTCTTTGCTCTGCAGTTTACGTTCATTGCTCTCAATTCTCTGTTACTTCTCTACATCACTAATAACTGGAAGAAGTCAAAAAAGAAGTCTTGAAGTCAATAGTACTAAATAACTCTCATGCAAAGCACAATTCTCTTCTATTTTACTAATAGAAGAACCTCTAAGATCTTTACACATATATTGTTTTATCTCAGTTACACAGCAGTCTAACAATCAAGATTATACAAATCTCAGACTGTAGGCAATTAGGATGAACAAATAAGAAAGGGGAGATATACAGAGTATTCAATGGGAGTAGCAATGAGTAGCTTAATAGCTGGAAGATAAACCCATAAAAAGCACATGTAAGAATCCTAGAAATCATGGAGTTCAAGTCAGTTCCTATAGGAATAAACCAACCTGAGGAGCAATTGACTCCAGATTATATGAGAGTTTGATACTCCCAATATTGTCTTTTAAAAAATCTGTAAACTCTGAAATACAAATAAGTAGTCATTTAATTTCACCTCTGTCTTAGAAATCACTTGCATGTAGAATCATATACTAATATTAAAAATAAAAATTATTAGTATATTGCAAGTGTTTCTTGCAATTTAAATCTCAGCTTTGAAAAAGTATAGTCCTCTGGTTCCACCATCTTGGAACTTGAAGGAACAGCCAGTGTTCTTAAGTGTTCAAATGGAGAAAAGCACAAGTCTACCAATATCTCATGGTATAAGGTTTAGTTATTTGCAACAAGTGTGGCTAACTCTTTAATTCATCATCCTAGATAGATGAGAAATTGTGTTTAAGAGTAAAAAAGGGGGCTTCAGAAGAATAATAATGAACACAGGGGCCTAACTAATAAGCCTTTGTTCTAATCCTGGCTTTCAGCCTCTTTACCTAATATCATCTTTGCAAGCATTTAATGCGTATTCCCATCATTTAGAGTTATTTTGATCATTAAGTGATAATTACTAGATGTTCTTTGGGCTGCCCACTGAGTAATCTAGAGTAGAGGAATAATAGCTCATGGATATAGCTTTTCCAATTTATCTCTAACTCAGTAATATAGGCCTTCAGAAGTAAGCCCTTAGAACCAATCTCGTAAAAATCAACTTCCTTATTAGAGTATCATGAACAAACGCAAGGCACTGATAAGCTGGCTCTTCCTCTGGCACCCTCTGCTCTTGAGCCTGCAGTAGGCAGCAGCATCTCACGGCCCGGCATTGTCCAAGATGGAGGTTGCGGAGCACACATGCAAGTTGGGAGACTCCTCTTTGGTAAGTGACTTGGAAAATGCTTATTTCCCAAATTCAGTCACTTATCCCAGGAAAGAGGCAGACCGAACCACAAGCCATCATCCAGCAGATGGTGTCCCTGGTTATGTGCACCAGCACAGCCCTGCATCGTGACTAAGACCCAGTTCTCTTAGCTCTTTTCCACTAGGTGTTTAGGCCACACTTCTGAACAAGCCAAGGTTGTTCCATCACAAACAATGTCTCTGAGAAAGGGACATTGCTTTCAATGTCCAAAACCAAAACATTTTCTCCATCAGCTCCGATACTTTGCCTAATGCAACAGTGTTAGGAACAGCAGGAATTGAAACTTAATTGCCATCAGTGATTCTTAGCAGTGCAAGGTTGTCAGCATCCATTTCCTTTGTTCTTGTCTTCCACAAACACTTTGCACTTGTTCTTGCTTCTTTTGACATGTATTAAGGTGATAAAATAACAGATAGTTTTTTAAATTTACCCAAGTTCCAGGATAAATGTTAGATCATTTCTGTTTGACTATTAATTGTTTAAAATTGTCCTGTTTTCTTGCTGCATCGTCAAAATGGGATAGAAATTTACAGTGGGTACAGTTGGACATGTTATGTAATTTTGCTTTTTGTCTTAAAGACTCAGTTTTTTAAATAGAATCCAACAATTTCAGTCACATATTAAAGTATTGCTTTATATCCTGGGCATGTTTACAGAGCAGTTAAGACACCCAAATAACTATGTGTGTCTAATTTCGGTCAAACACTGTTGTCAAAGTGACAGTTTTTCATTTGCAAAATTAAGATGCCCCATTCTTAAACAAACATCTTTATCTCAATAACAGGACAATGAGAGCTGTTAGCTTCAATCATACAGTATCCTGGTTGCTGAATATCAAAGTTAAAAAGCTAATTATGTCACCTAAGGACACAGGTGTGAAAACAAGGGGAAAAGAGACTCAAGGATAAGCACATCGCCAATTCCAGAAAACTTCCAGCTTCTCAGAAGTGCCAAAATGCACATTAAGAGAAGTGCTATTACAATATTGGTCTTTCCTGATAGCTCAGTTGGTAAAGAATCCGCCTGCATTTCAGGAGACCATTCGATTCCTGGGTGGGGAAGATCCGCTGGAGAAGGGTTAGAATATTAAGCATAAATTTATACTAACCTTCTTAAATCTGTAGCGACATCATAGTAAAGGAAGGGCATGTATAAACCTCAGGAACAAAGGATTCTCCATATTATTCTTTTCACTATCAATTTCTGTAATGCATATCAATGTAGATAAGTTGGAATTAAAGAAAGAAAACACTATCTCTGTACTTCTACAATCCAGGAGTAGATATTCTTTGTTAATGTTTTGGCAAACAGTGCTATTTGAGAGTTTATTTATCATTTATCATTTATATTTAAAAATTTGACATCTTTAGAAATATGTACATACATCATAATATTTTGCTATATATTACTTTGTCTTTTGCAAACATCATTAAATTTTTGAAAATTTCTTGAAACTATAATTTTATGTATTTGGATAGCTATTTGTTCCACTGCTTTGCCAATATAAACCTGAGAATCCCTGTGTACATATTGATATGCACAATATTTCTAGAATGAGAATAATGGGTCAAAGAATATTAATATTTCAGATTTTGGGGGCACATATTGGACTTTTTCTCTGGAGAGCTTATGTACATTTATGTTTCCATTGGACAAAAAATACTTTACCACTTATTTACCTTCATTAGGTCCTACCTGGTGGCTCAGAGGTTAAAGCATCTGCCTCCAATGTGGGAGACCCGGGTTCGATCCCTGGGTCAGGAAGATCCCCTGGAGAAGGAAATGGCAATCCACTCCAGTATTCTTGCCTGGAGAATCCCATGGATGGAGAAACCTAATAGGTTATAGTCCATGGGGTCGCAAAGAGTCGGACACGACTGAGCGACTTCACCTTCACCTTCACCTTAGATATTATTAATTTTTTTAAATCTTGGATTTGCTTTTCTTTTTTCACTTTTTTAATTTTTAAAATTTTTATTTTTACTTTATTTTACTTTACAGTACTGTATTGGTTTTGGCATACATTGACATGAATCCGTCATGGGTGTACATGAACTCCCAAACACGAACCCTCCCCCCCCCTCCACCTCCCACCCAACATCATCCTGATTCGTATTTTTTAAACTTGTTAAGATGTGTTTTACAACCTAGTACTTGGTCCATGTTAGTGAATGTTCCAAAATATGTATCAGTTCAGTTAAGGTAAGTCTCTCAGTTGGGTCCGACTCTTTGCAACCCCATGGACTGAAACACAACAGGCTTCCCTGTCCATCACCAACTTCCGGTGCTTACTAAAACTCATGTCTGTCATGTAGACAGGCCATCTATGGATGCCATCCATCCGTATCAGCCTCTGTCATCCACTTCTCCTCTTGCCTTCAATATTTCACAGAATGAGGGTCTTTGCAAATGAGTCAGTTCTTCGCATCAGGTGGCCAAAGTATTGGAGTTTCAGCTTCAGCATCAGTCCTTCCAGTGAACACTCAGGACTGATTTCCTTTAGAATGGACTTGCTGGATCTCCGTGCATTCCAAGTGACACTCGAGTCTTTTCCAACACCACAGTTCAAAAGTATCAATTCTTCTGCACTTGGTTTGCTTTATAGTCCAACTCTCACATCTATACCTGACCACTGGAAAAACCATAGCTTTGACTAGAGGGAACTTTGTTGACAAAGTAATGTCTGCTTTTTAATATGCTGTCTAGGTTGGTCATAGCTTTTCTTCCAAGGAGTGTCTTTTAATTTCATGGCTGCAGTCACCATTTGCAGTGATTTTTGAGCCCCTCAAAAAATAAAGTCTGTCACTTTTTCCCCATCTATTTGCCATGAAGTGATGGGACCAGATGTCATGATACTAGTTTTCTTGATGTTGAGTTTTAAGCCAACATTTTCACTTTCTTCTTCTACTTTCACCAAGAGGCTCTTTAGTTCTTCTTCGCTTTCTGCCATAATGGTAGTGGTCATCTGCATATCTGAGGTTATTGTTATTTCTCCCAGCAATCTTGATTCCAGCTTGTGATTCATCNTTTTTAATTTTTAAAATTTTTATTTTTACTTTATTTTACTTTACAGTACTGTATTGGTTTTGGCATACATTGACATGAATCCGTCATGGGTGTACATGAACTCCCAAACACGAACCCTCCCCCCCCCTCCACCTCCCACCCAACATCATCCTGATTCGTATTTTTTAAACTTGTTAAGATGTGTTTTACAACCTAGTACTTGGTCCATGTTAGTGAATGTTCCAAAATATGTATCAGTTCAGTTAAGGTAAGTCTCTCAGTTGGGTCCGACTCTTTGCAACCCCATGGACTGAAACACAACAGGCTTCCCTGTCCATCACCAACTTCCGGTGCTTACTAAAACTCATGTCTGTCATGTAGACAGGCCATCTATGGATGCCATCCATCCGTATCAGCCTCTGTCATCCACTTCTCCTCTTGCCTTCAATATTTCACAGAATGAGGGTCTTTGCAAATGAGTCAGTTCTTCGCATCAGGTGGCCAAAGTATTGGAGTTTCAGCTTCAGCATCAGTCCTTCCAGTGAACACTCAGGACTGATTTCCTTTAGAATGGACTTGCTGGATCTCCGTGCATTCCAAGTGACACTCGAGTCTTTTCCAACACCACAGTTCAAAAGTATCAATTCTTCTGCACTTGGTTTGCTTTATAGTCCAACTCTCACATCTATACCTGACCACTGGAAAAACCATAGCTTTGACTAGAGGGAACTTTGTTGACAAAGTAATGTCTGCTTTTTAATATGCTGTCTAGGTTGGTCATAGCTTTTCTTCCAAGGAGTGTCTTTTAATTTCATGGCTGCAGTCACCATTTGCAGTGATTTTTGAGCCCCTCAAAAAATAAAGTCTGTCACTTTTTCCCCATCTATTTGCCATGAAGTGATGGGACCAGATGTCATGATACTAGTTTTCTTGATGTTGAGTTTTAAGCCAACATTTTCACTTTCTTCTTCTACTTTCACCAAGAGGCTCTTTAGTTCTTCTTCGCTTTCTGCCATAATGGTAGTGGTCATCTGCATATCTGAGGTTATTGTTATTTCTCCCAGCAATCTTGATTCCAGCTTGTGATTCATCCAGCCCAGCATTTCACATGATGTATTATGCATATAAGTTAAATAATCAAGATGACAATATACAGCCTTGATGTACTCCTTTCCCAATTTGGAACCAGTCTGTTGTTCCATGTCCTGTTCTAACTGTCGCTTCTTGAACTGCATACAGATTTCTCAGGAGGCAGGTCAGATGGTCTAGTATTCTCATCTCTTGAAGAATTTTCCACAGTTTGTTTTGATACACACAGTCAAAGGCTTTGGCATATTCAATAAAGCAGAAATAGGTGTTTTTCTGGAACTCTCTTGCTTTTTTGATGATCCAACAGATGTTGCCTATTTGAACTCTGGTTCTTTTGCCTTGTCTAAATCCCACTTGAACATCTGGATGTTTATGGTTCATACACTGTTGAAGCCTGACTTAGAGAATTTTGAGCATTACTTTGCTAGTGTGTGAGATGAGTGCAATTGTGCAATAGTTTGAGCATTCTTTAGCATTGCCCTTCTTTGGGAATGAAATGAAAATATGTATACTAATTGCATTCCTTGATGGAAATTGTACAAGACTGTTGTTTCATATCCTCACAAGGGTTTAGTTTAACTGATTCTGGTGTATGCATAAAGGAATATCACTCTGGCCTTAATTTGTTTGCTTATCTTAGGTTACAGTTGTTTTTGAAAGCAGAGCCTAAGAAAATAACTTATATGCATGATGCCATCCAAGAAAGTAAGGATGAAGGACATTTGGGAGTGATTAAAAAATGAAAACCCAATGTCAGTGTGTGTTACAAAATCACCTCTGTGGGAAACTGGGGCTTGTCCAGGACCTTCTGAAGAGTGTAGAGAATGCCACTCAGTATTGTCTGCTCAAGGATCCAATGAGAAGAACATTTATACATTGACCTCTAGTCTTCCTTTGGCAGAGGGTTACTCCAGCCTCCTTGTACTTCCACACTTGCTCAGCAGGCTTTTACTAGCATTCATGACTTTGGAATAACCCTCTGGTAGATGGGAACACATGACACCATCTTAAGGCATGATGCTGTCTAAACAGGGTTGAAACACATGGATGAATTTAGTGATAAAGTAGGTAGGGAGGATCACCATGCAATTTCAATGATAAGTAATGAGTAAATCAAGTTCTGTGTTTATTGACTATCTTCTATAAAATGAAGCTTCTTGCACGTTATGATATCATTTCTGTGTCATTTACTTTTAATTTGTAGAAACATTTTATAAATTGCAGTTGTAAGCACTTTATCATTTACTTGTTATTGCAAATCTCTTCCTTTCACCTTGCCTTTCTATTTCTTATGAGTTTTCAGAACAGAAGATCCTGTTTTGATCTAGTCTAATTTATCAAGCTTTGTATTTGTAGTTACTTATTTTCATGTCCCATTTAAAGATTATTTTCCTATCAAATATTTATGGAAATATATTATTAATAGAAGGCTTTTGCTTGTCTTTTATGATTAGATATACAATCTCCTTTTGATTTTTAATGTATATCATAGACTAATACATGCAATATATATATTACATATTAATATATAATGTTAGTTAATATTGCACACTACATATCAATATGTAATATTAATTTAATATTAACATTAATATTGCACATGTTAATAATTAGTACATGCAATATATATATTACATATATATACATATATCTTCTGTTCAGACTCCTCCTTCTCCTTCTTTAGAGTTCCCTTCTATATTTTCACCCCTGTATAAACGGTAGCCTTGAAATTAGTTATTTTCTGACAAGACCNAAGTTAAATAAGCAGGGTGACAATATACAGCCTTGACGCACTCCTTTTCCTATTTGGAACCAGTCTGTTGTTCCACGTCCAGTTCTAACTGCTGTCTCTTATACACATCTAGATGTGTATAAGAGACAGGTATAAACGGTAGCCTTGAAATTAGTTATTTTCTGACAAGACCCAGATTTCCTTGCCACAATTATTTTGACTAAATTATTGCAGGCTTGTTCTAAATTACTGTTGTTTTTTTTTCTGGTAGGGGATGCTGTAAAGCAAAAAGATTGGGTTCTACCAGTGGCTGTATTTTCTTTTGTGTTTAAGGGATAATGAGGAGAGAATTGAGGGTACAGGGGAGGAAGGGTGGGGGAGAGAGAAATGGAAACATTCTAGTCCTAGATTTTCACATTTCAAAGGTAACCATCCTGCCTGTCCTCATATTTCATTCCTAAATTTGGTTAACCAGTGAATCCCCTTTCCACCTAATCTGGAGTTGCATTTCTATCAATTACAAGAGCAAGATATCTCTGTGCTATTTTTTATTAAACAGAGTAGATTACTAGAAGTAAACACATTGCTTATAATACATTCACATTTTATTTTTTATTTTTTATTTTTTTTAATCTCTCAAGAATTAACATTTTTATTTTAGAGAAGACAGTTTAAATCATATTTAGGAAAGAGGCATATTCTTTCAGTCCTGAAAAAAAAAAAAAGGAATATCTTGTGTGGTATAGTTTAGCTATATATTTTATAGTTAATGTCCTTCTAGAAGGTCTTTCATAATTTAATTTCAATTAATTGTATATGAGTAATTTTTTTCCTCTTACTGTTTCAACCATATACATTATTAGCTTTTTTCCTTTTATTTTTTCTAAAACTAATAGTCCTTTTAATCTCTGTGATTGTTGCAACATTACCCATTGGTTCAATAAAGGTAGGAAGAAGCAGATGAGTCCTGGAGAAGAAGACAAACCAATGGCTAGAACTAAAGAACTGTCAGGTTAGGGAAGGTCTTTTTGTTCCACAATCATTTTAGTTTTCTTCCCTGACATAAACAGTGAACTTTGAAAGTCTTTGGTCTAAAAATGAATGGAGGAGTGTGGTTAGGACTGGCTGGGATTGACCAGTATGACTGTGCTGGTGCTCAGTGCTCCTGGTAGCATATCTGGAGAAGTTACACTCCCTTATGGTTACCAAAGCACAGTTAGGTTTTGAACATTTAAATAATACTTAAGAGATTTTGAAATTTTACAATGTGTATTTTATATAGAGATTTTATTTTTTCCTCTATTGATTATTTTAAGCCATTGGTTTTTGTTGTTGTTGTTGTTGTTTTTTACTTCATTTTACTTTACAGTACTGTACTGGCTTTGGCATACACTGACATTAACTCCTGTCTCTCGTCTGATATATTTCCTCTCTGCTCAAGACTGTGGCTTCCCTGCTGGCTCAGTCAGTAAAGAATCTGCCTGCAATGCAGGAGACCACCTGCAGCACAGGAGACCTGGGTTCGATCCCTGGATTGGGAAGATCCCCTGGAGAAGGAAATGGCAACCCACTCTAGGATTCTGGCCTCCAGGAAAACCCCATGGACAAAGGAGCCTGATGGGCTATAGCCCATGGGGTTGCAAGACTCGGACACAATTTAGTGACTAAACTACCACCAAGATATGTTTTACATGCAGAATTTTAATAAATGAATAGAATGCAGACAGTTCGGTTGGTCTCATGGTTCAGTTCAGTTCAGTTCAGTTGCTCAGTTGTGTCCAGCTCTTTGCGACCCCATGAATCACAGCATGCCAGGCCTCCCTATCCATCATCATCTCCTGGAGTTCACTCAAACTCACATCCATTGAGTCAGTGATGCCATCCAGCCATCTCATCCTCTGTCGTCCCCTTTTCCCTCTGCCCCCAATCCCTCCCAGCATCAGTCTTTTCCAATGAGTCAACTCTTTGCATGAGGTGGCCAAAGTACTAGAGTTTCAGCTTTAGCATCATTCCTTCCAAAGAACACCCAGGGCTGATCTCCTTTAGATCTCATAAGTCTCATGGTAGTCTCCGTTAATAAAGCATCTAAACAATTGCAAACATTAATTGAATGCCTGCATGTTTAAGTGGGCCACAGAATTTAAAATTGATAATTATAATGCTTTCACAATAGCACTAGGAAGTAAGTACTATTAATTTATTCCCCTTTTACAATATTCTTTTTTTTCCCAGCATTCTAGACTAACTCCATAGAGATAGATATTCACTTTTCAACAATAGATAATCAGAAGTGACTGTACTCTTGTCTGAGAAGGGAAGAATGAGGTTTGACTTAGATCTGAAGACTCAAGTGCTTATAGGAAACTCAAGTTTCCTATAAGAGATAGAAGAATGTCAAGTCTCTTATGACCCTGGAAATGGCAGGTAGGGACACTAAGAATGAAATATAGCGCAGAACAGGTCTGGGCAAGTGTCTTAGTGCAGAAGAAAGACATCTGATAAATGAGGTAGAAAAAGGAAGTTATTTCTCAGGAATATAATATTCAACAGGTAGAGAATCCTGAGTTGAGAACCATAGGTCTTCTAGTTAGTTGAGAATTTTTGCACACGTTGGTTGGTTTTCTTTGCCTGCTCTTAAATTGATGTATCAATGAACATGAATTTGAGTTAACTCAGAAAGATAGTGAAGGACAGGGAAGCCTGGAATGCTGTAGTTCATGGGTTCAAAAAAAGTCTGACACAACTTAGCGACTAAACAACAACAAATTGATATATCTTTAAAATAAAGAGGTAATGCGTATTGTTTTAACCTAATGGGGGGAAACAAAAGTATATACATATAATTTAATCATTTATAAATGCAAAGCAATGTGAACTAACAAGATGATGTTCAGTAGTTAATTAGAAGATATTTCCTGATTTGGTAGTCTGGAGCTACAGATAATTAACAATTTCTGACAAGATAAATAATATGATTCAATGACTGTTAATTGAATTATGTCTATGTGTTTGTTACTTCCTTTTGTTTGTCTACATCAATTTAAGTTCACAATAATAGATACATTAAAACTTTTTACCACTCTGTGTCTGATGGTTAAAGGTTTAATTACGTCAGATTGAAGTTCAATTAATGCTTCTTATCTGGCTGCTGCTTGTTTGCTTGCAAACATTTTTGCTAATGTTTGTAGTGAAACTGGATACTGCCTGTAGGTTTTAGGTATGGTGATAGCAGTCAGAACACTTGGACCCCTAGGTTCATTTCTGTCAATTAGTGATATCTCACTGAGGCATACACTTGGGGCTATGGTTAAAAAAAAAAAATAGAGTGAAAGGAAAACAAAAACTAAAAAATAAGAAAAGAATGAAGCTTCCAGCTTTCAATAAACAGTATTTCATACATAATCTGCCTTTGTTATGGAAATCTGAGAGGGAGCAGCGAGGTTTGACTTAGATCTGAAGACTCAACATGGTTTAATGGAATGGGAGGGACTCAATATAGGTCCTAAGATTCTCAAAATTCTGGAATCAGGTGGGGAAGCAGTGTATCAGCTTTTTATCTTTTATCAAGTATGAATTTAAATGTACCATTTTATATTCCACTTGAAATATTGAGTCAGTGTCAGTAGAGGAAAGAAAACCCAGTAATAACTTGGTCTTTTTTTATTTCTTTAGAATGAATCTTTGGGTAGGTGCAGTAAATCGTTTCATGGCATATTTCATTGAGGGCACTTGAGTTTCAGTTTGTTTTATATACTCATAGCTTTTTGTGGCAGCCATAGGCCATGAGTCTTAGTCTTGACATGATGAGTCTACAGGGAGAAGGATGTAGTTTGTGTTACAGATGCCCTTAAGAGAGTTCCCCGCTGTGTACTTTGCCTTTAAAATGGATGCAAAATTAAACTTATCATAATGACTTCTGATGAAATCAGGAAGAATCAGTCGTAAGCTATACAGGTAGTACAGAAAAAATGACATTTAAACACTCATAGGAGATTTCTGCAAAGATGGAGAATTGTGAAAATGAACATGAAAAGTCTGTCTCTTCCATCTTTTTTTCATCCTTAAAGCAAACATTAATATACAAGCTTCTGAAAAAGGAAAAGAAATCCTCACCCAAAGCCAGAATGAATGAGGGGAGTGAATGCTTTTCCAAAAATTTTAAATTCAAACAGGAAGTTTTAGAATCATCCAAAGATATTAGATGCTACGAAGAGAAATCTAACTTGGGAAACTCTTTATACCCAAAAATCATTTTTATTTTTAGGTTTCAGTTCAGTTCAGTTCAGTTGCTCAGTTGTGTCTGACTCTTTGCGACCCCATGAACTGCAGCACGCCAGGCCTCCCTGTCCATCACCATCTCCCAGAGTTCATTCAAACTCACGTCCATCGAGTCCATGATGCCATCCAGCCATCTCATCCTCTGTCGTCCCCTTCTCTTCCTGCCCTCATCCCTCCCAAAATCAGAGTCTTTTTCAATGAGTCAACTCTTTGCATGAGGTGGCCAAAGTACTGGAGTTTCAGCTTTAGCATCATTCCTTCCAAAGAACACCCAAGACTGATCTTCTTCAGAATGGACTGGTTGGATCTCTTTGCAGTCCAAGGACTCTCAAGAGTCTTCTCCAAAACCACAGTTCAAAACCATCAATTCTTTGGTGCTCAGCCTTCTTCACAATCCAACTCTCACATCTATACATGACCACTGGAAAAACCATAGCCTTGACTAGGCGGACCTTTGCTGCCAAAGTAATGTCTCTGCTTTTCAATATGCTATCTAGGTTGCTCATAATTTTCCTTCCAAGGAGTAAGTGTCTTTTAATTTCATGGCTGCAGTCACCATCTGCAGTGATTTTGAAGCCCCCAAAAATAAAGTCTGACACTGTTTCCAGTGACTGTTTCCCCATCTATTTCCCATGAAGTGATGGGACCGGATGCCATGATCTTCGTTTTCTGAATGTTGAGCTTTAAGCCAACTTTTTCACTCTCTTCTTTCACTTTCATCAAGAGGCTTTTTAGTTCCTCTTCACTTTCTGCCATAAGGATGGTGTCATCTGCGTATATGAGATTATTGATATTTCTCCCGGCAATCTTGATTCCAGCTTGTGCTTCTTCCAGCCCAGCTATTCTCATGATGTACTCTGCATATAAGTTAAATAAGCAAGGTGACAATACACAGCCTTGACGTACTCTTTTTCCTATTTAGAACCAGTCTGTTGTTCCACGTCCAGTTCTAACTGTTGCTTCCTGACCTGCATATAGGTTTCTGAAGAGGCAGGTCAGGTGGTCTGGTATTCCCATCTCTTCCAGAATTTTCCATAGTTTATTGTGATCCACACAGTCAAAGGCTTTGGCATTGTCAATAAAGCAGAAATAGATGTTTTTCTGGAACTCTCTTGGTTTTTCGATTTTTAGGTTTAGAGAGAGATAACTCCATTGTTCCACCCAAGACTGGGATTGGTAGATGTTGCAACATGGATGAATTAACAGATACTGCTCAGAAGTCTCCTGTCTTGGAGGGCATGCAGCTGTATCAGGGTTGAAAATGTAATTGCTTCTGTAAAAATCATTGTCTTATCATAGTAGGACCTCTTTCATCACAGGCACTCTAGCAGTGATAGAAACAACCTTAGGGAGAGCNAGACAGGAACTGCAGCACGCCAGGCCTCCCTGTCCATCACCATCTCCCAGAGTTCATTCAAACTCACGTCCATCGAGTCCATGATGCCATCCAGCCATCTCATCCTCTGTCGTCCCCTTCTCTTCCTGCCCTCATCCCTCCCAAAATCAGAGTCTTTTTCAATGAGTCAACTCTTTGCATGAGGTGGCCAAAGTACTGGAGTTTCAGCTTTAGCATCATTCCTTCCAAAGAACACCCAAGACTGATCTTCTTCAGAATGGACTGGTTGGATCTCTTTGCAGTCCAAGGACTCTCAAGAGTCTTCTCCAAAACCACAGTTCAAAACCATCAATTCTTTGGTGCTCAGCCTTCTTCACAATCCAACTCTCACATCTATACATGACCACTGGAAAAACCATAGCCTTGACTAGGCGGACCTTTGCTGCCAAAGTAATGTCTCTGCTTTTCAATATGCTATCTAGGTTGCTCATAATTTTCCTTCCAAGGAGTAAGTGTCTTTTAATTTCATGGCTGCAGTCACCATCTGCAGTGATTTTGAAGCCCCCAAAAATAAAGTCTGACACTGTTTCCAGTGACTGTTTCCCCATCTATTTCCCATGAAGTGATGGGACCGGATGCCATGATCTTCGTTTTCTGAATGTTGAGCTTTAAGCCAACTTTTTCACTCTCTTCTTTCACTTTCATCAAGAGGCTTTTTAGTTCCTCTTCACTTTCTGCCATAAGGATGGTGTCATCTGCGTATATGAGATTATTGATATTTCTCCCGGCAATCTTGATTCCAGCTTGTGCTTCTTCCAGCCCAGCTATTCTCATGATGTACTCTGCATATAAGTTAAATAAGCAAGGTGACAATACACAGCCTTGACGTACTCTTTTTCCTATTTAGAACCAGTCTGTTGTTCCACGTCCAGTTCTAACTGTTGCTTCCTGACCTGCATATAGGTTTCTGAAGAGGCAGGTCAGGTGGTCTGGTATTCCCATCTCTTCCAGAATTTTCCATAGTTTATTGTGATCCACACAGTCAAAGGCTTTGGCATTGTCAATAAAGCAGAAATAGATGTTTTTCTGGAACTCTCTTGGTTTTTCGATTTTTAGGTTTAGAGAGAGATAACTCCATTGTTCCACCCAAGACTGGGATTGGTAGATGTTGCAACATGGATGAATTAACAGATACTGCTCAGAAGTCTCCTGTCTTGGAGGGCATGCAGCTGTATCAGGGTTGAAAATGTAATTGCTTCTGTAAAAATCATTGTCTTATCATAGTAGGACCTCTTTCATCACAGGCACTCTAGCAGTGATAGAAACAACCTTAGGGAGAGCTTCTGAAGACTTTCAGTGGAATAAGGAATAGTGAAGCAAAAGCACTGTTCAGCATTGTCTTGATCTTTATTTCAGAGTTCTGGAAATTACCCCAGTAATGGTGGAAACATTGGCTTGTGGAGGGTGAAGAGTGCAGTACTGAAGAATTATACTCAGTTCAGTTCAATCACTCAGTCGTGTTTGACTCTTTGCGACCCCATGGACTGTAGCACGCCAGACCTCTCTGTCTATCACCAACTCCTGGAGTCTACTTAAATTCGTGTGCATTGAGTCCTACCATCTCATCCTCTGATGTCCCCTTCTCCTCCTGCCTTCAATCTTTCCAAAATTCAGGGTCTTTTCCAAGACCATACTTAATGCAAATGTTTTTATAAGTTTAAACCTAAGGTGGCACATTGTTCTCAATGCATGTGAGATTATGAAAACGTTCTAGCACCCTACCTTCTAACCAGGTTAATTAATGGTTCCTCTATAAGCCCATGCTGCTCTCCTCTGAGCTGCAAAGGTTGTTTGGCTCCATTACACATACCAAATCCAGCAGCAACCTGTGTGTCTGGAGGTAGGACTTGGAGCAGCCTTCCTAAAAGCTGATTCTCCAAGGTTCTGCAAAACACAGTTAGAAACCAGAGCAGTATGCTATCTGCTTAAATATAAACAAAGGGGTTCCTGATCTCATCTTAAAAAGGGTTCTGGCCAGAATTTCTAACTGACTATTAGCTGTGTCATGCTCTTGTGTGCTCACGTCTGGCTTTTTGCAACCCCATGGACTGTAGCCCATCAGGCTCCTCTGTCCATGGGAATTTTTTCAGGCAAGAGCACTGGAGTAAGTTGTACTCTTGCCTGGAGACCCATTGACAGAGGAGCCTGGTGGGCTGCAGCCCATGGGGTCGCTAAGAGTTGGACACGACTGATTGACTTCACTTTCATTTTTCACTTTCATGCATTGGAGAAGGAAATGGCAACTCACTCCAGTGTTCTTGCCTGGAGAGTCCCAGTGATGGTGGAGCCTGGTCAGCTGCCATCTATGGGGTCGCACAGAGTCAGACACGACTGAAGTGACTTAGCAGCAGCAGCTATTTCATACTTCAGGGGATCTTCCCAACTCAGGGATCAAGCCCACATATCTTGCATCTCCTGAATTGGTAGGTGAATTCTTTAGCACTGCACTACCTGGGAGGCCTGTTTTTGTACTTAAGCAGATGCTTTAAAATGTTTTGTTTGATGACTGTTTTGATAGAACATTTTTTCATAGTTCAAAAAGCCTAGTATCTCATATTTGTATGCTCACTTATTTTTTCAGTTAAATTAACCTAGTGACTTAAGACCTGTTTATTATTTGCTTTTTATATAGGTTACTATAAAATCTCAGAGAATTCAATGACTAAAACTAGTGTGAGGCATTGGAGAATAAAAGCTCCCACATTATATCCATCTTCTGTGCCATCTTGCCTTTTGTGATGTTAATCCTAGGTCTTTTATGGCTTAAATGCATTTAAGTAAAAGAAGATAGGTTACTAGGGAAGTAAATTACAGAAGATACACTCTATCTGCAACATTAAATGTGGACAAAGTGACTGAAATACATAAAACAGATGTTAAACTGAAAAATAAATAAATATGGGAAAATCACTATATTTAATGGCTTCCTTAACCTGAATTCTTCTTTAAATACCCACTGCGCCAAATGGGCCTTTATCAGTTGTCTACTTCAGTTCAGTTCAGTCGCTCAGTTGTGTCCGACTCTTTGCGACCCCATGAATCGCAGCACGCCGGGCCTCCCTGTCCATCACCAACTCCCAGAGTTCACTCAGACTCACGTCCATCGAGTCAGTGATGCCATCCAGCTATCTCATCCTCTGTCGTCCCCTTCTCCTCCTGCCCCCAACCCCTCCCACCATCAGTCTTTTCCAATGAGTCAACTCTTCACATGAGGTGGCGAAAGTACTGGAGTTTCAGCTTTAGCATCATTCCTTCCAAAGAACACCCAGGGCTGATCTCCTTCAGAATGGACTGGTTGGATCTCCTTCCAGTCCAAGGGACTCTCAAGAGTCTTCTCCAACACCACAGTTCAAATGCATCAATTCTTCAGTGCTTAGCCTTCTTCACAGTCCAGCTCTCACATCCATACATGACTACTGGAAAAACCATAGCCTTAACTAGACTGACCTTTGTTGGTAAAGTAATGTCTTTTCTCTTCAATATGCTATCTAGGTTGGTCATAACTTTTCTTCCAAGGAGTAAGTGTCTTTTAATTTCATGGCTGCAGTCACCATCTGCAGTGATTTTGGAGCCCAAATTGATAGCCTATTTTAAATCTCTGAAAAAAGCTTTGGAAACTAATTTATTTATAAAAACATTTATGTACAGTTAAAACATCATCTTTAAAGATACATACATTCACACCAACTCCAATTATAATAGTAAAATACTACAACAAGTAGCACATAATTGAAATCTGAAATAATTCAATTGCTTAAAATACAGCACGGTATTATTGTGACTTAGATTCAGACATGGCTACACATTTAACCTGCAAGTAGTTCTCTGGATTTGGGACCCAAAGGTCAATTATTTTAAATCTGAAGTCATAGGATTTATTATAATAGTGTTATTACAGAGTTTTACTGCATTTGTATACAATTTCATCTTTAACATGGTTTTTAATAATGAATATCCCTTGGACTGCAAGGAGATCCAACCAATCCATTCTGAAGGAGATCAGCCCTGGGATTTCCTTGGAGGGAATGATGCTGAAGCTGAAACTCCAGTACTTTGGCCACCTCATGTGAACAGTTGACACATTGGAAAAGACTCTGATGCTGGGAGGGATTGGGGGCAGGAGGAGAAGGGGACGACCGAGGATGAGATGGCTGGATAGCTCACTGACTCAATGGACATGAGTCTAAGTGAACTCCAGGAGTTGGTGATGGACAGGGAGGCCTGGCGTGCTGCGATTCATGGGGTCGCAAAGAGTCGGACACGACTGAGCGACTGAAATGAACTGAACTGAACTGAACTGATAGTATAATAGTCATCTTTTTAAAATTAAATAATGTATATTTAGATAAAGAGCTGAGTTGAGTATCTATCTTCCCAATATATAAGAAATATTTTTAATTTTGTTCAGCCTTGTAGAAATGGTACAAACATATTTATAAAAGATTTATTTACATATTCAGATTGAAAACGTTCATATACAATTTATTAAAGAACATACATAGTTGACAATAGTTGTAATTGATGTCTTGTTGAATATTAAGGACTTAATATAGGATGAGATACTTGAGAATAGAGTAAATAAATTGTCAAACATAAAACTTTTATTGCAACAAAATGCTATTTCTTTCTTATAATTGAACATTTATAAGAACACACTGACCTCAAGTATTTTTCTTTATTATATAAAAAATTTTTTAATTCCATGCTTTCTGAAAAATAATACCTATTATGAAGCTATAAATTTCTATTTGCTACCATTATGCCAATATATATAAAATGAAATTTTGTAGATTGGGATGAAGACAATAATATCAATTTTATTTTTTAATATAAATTTATTTATTTTAATTGGAGGTTAATTACTTTACAATATTGTATTGGTTTTGCCATACATCAACATGAATCCCCCACAGGTATACACGTGTTCCCCATCCTGAACCCCCCTCCCTCCTCCCTCCCCATACCATCCCTCTGGGTGGTCTCCATGCACCAGCCCCAAAGGACTCTTCAGAAAAAGTAAAATCTACATTTGATTTTAATCTCATTTATTCTGTTTTTACTCTTCCATTTAAAATATTTAGGTTTATATCTAAGGAGCATTAATATCAGTTCACGCTTATATTATTTGTTATTGATTTTATGCCAATATTTGTACTTGGAAGGATAAATCATGAAAATAAGTCCCGATATATAAACTAAAAGTAAAAAGTATTTGGNCATTTGATTTTAATCTCATTTATTCTGTTTTTACTCTTCCATTTAAAATATTTAGGTTTATATCTAAGGAGCATTAATATCAGTTCACGCTTATATTATTTGTTATTGATTTTATGCCAATATTTGTACTTGGAAGGATAAATCATGAAAATAAGTCCCGATATATAAACTAAAAGTAAAAAGTATTTGGTACTCAAAATTGTCAAAACTGTAGCTTTCCTGTTTTCCTAAATCAATTTAATTACAAAACAATTAGTTGAATGGTTTGAAACTGTATCCTCTAATTAGAAAATATGTATAATAAAAATTAAAACAAATAATTTCATAAAGATTGCTGTCTTTGATACTAAAGGTAGAGTTTCAAACTGATAAGACTAAAACATTTACACTAGAATCATAATTCATAAGTTTTAAAAATTCTGACATACATGATAATCTTCTAACTCATTAATTTTCAAACTTCTCTCAGGTAGTGATTTTGAAATTTATGACAATAACTTTCAAAATTTAGGTTTCTTTATAAGGAGCTATCTAATTTATAAGAAGAAATCTGAATTCTATGATATATATAATGTACTCAGCCTGGTGATAACATATTTTGAATGAACTATTTTTATAGTATTGTGGTAAAAGAGAGGAGAATAAAACAGCAGTTGATTAAAAAAGCACAGAATCTGAGCATTTCTAAATGTGTTTTGTGGCCTGGAAAATGGAGAAAAAAATGGTAAAATATCTAAAGGAGGAAAATTGAGGTTTTGAGAATTTTGAAAAAAAAATGTTACTTGATCAAAATAATATTTCCAGTGACTAATATTTAAGTGAAAAGTCAGAAGAATTTTTCATTTCCAGGTTTATTCTTATTCCTGTAGTCCAGAATATAGTGAACATTGAGATGAAAAATGTTTATATGCATGTGTCAGAAGTATGAAGAGATCCTAAATTTAACTTATCTGCTTATAATTTGTTGTAATGTCAATATATCGACACCATAAATATAGCATCATTTCCTGCAAGTTAATAATACAGAAATTGTTGAGAACTCCAGAATCACTGAAGAATAAAATTACATGAAGAACTCACATGAAGAAATGTGAAGCTAAATCATTTTGTTTTTTATGGTCTTGTTGTTGTTCAAATAGACAATAATATATTATAACATATAAAATTTAATTTTGTGATGATTGATTTTCATCATTAACAAACTTAATAATAGAAGATTCTGTTCAAACACAACCAAAACAGATTATTTATATTTAGAAGCATAGAACATAATATCATACTAAACTTTGGACACAGCTAATAGCTGTGTGTTAGTTGCTCAGTTGTGTCCAACTCTTTGTGACCCCATGAACAATAGCCCATCAGGCTCCTCTGTCCATGGAATTTTCTAGGCAATAAAACTGGAATGGGTTGCCATTGCTTTCTCCAGGGGATCTTCCTGAACCAAGGATCAAACCTAGGTCTCCTGCATTGCAGGCAGCTTCTTTACCGTCTGAGCCACAGAACATAATATAATACTAAATTTGTAAACAGCTAATAGCCATAATAACTTTAAAACAATCGATAAAACATTAAAAATCCATGTTCTTTTTATCATTGTTTGAGTTGTAAACATTTGCTTCTAAATGAAAAATACCTCTAACTCAAAAATTAACGTTAATGTCCATGACTTTACACATATCTAAGATAATGGCTATTTCATCAAAATTTGGATGATAAACGCAAAACGATAAATGGAAAATTGGATGGTTTAGGTGTGCTCTTCATTTTTTTAACTAAAATTTTAATGAATTAAAGCGTATTGTTGTTTAGTTGCTTAGTTGTATCCAACTCTTTTGCAACCCCATGGATTGTAGCCTCCCAATTTCCTCTGTCCATGGGATTCTCCAGGCAAGAATGCTGTTATGGGTTGCCACATCCTCCTCTAGGAGATCTTCCCAACCCAAGGTGCAAACTCACATCTCTTATGTCTCCTCCATTGGCAGGTGAGTTCTTTACCAGTGGCGCCACCACTATCAGTGTCCATGATCTCAACAAATTAAAATAATAACCCTGGGCTTATTGAGGGTACGGTGTTGATAAGCAATTGAATTATAGTAGCTAAAGATCACACTAGAAAGAAGTGTGAACTAAAATTTGTATTGAATATTTGAAATGAAATAGTGACACTAGATCTGTAAAGCTGCAGATAGCAGCATCTGGCCAAATTCAGATAACCACTTGCCATTTTGTGTTCTCAGACCAGTGGATGTATGAGAAAACGTAAAGAATTGGGCAACTTAGTAAATTTTGATGTGACGAGTATTTAGCTGAACATCTGATGACTGATTAGTTCTACTCTCACTCTCTCTCTCTAATCATTTGAGTTTTGAATTATTAAACTGTTTTCCAAGTATAGCTTATTGAATTGCTGCTTCTGATGTTTTTGAATGTGTTTGTTTGTTTGTTTGTTTGTTTTTTGAGCGACAGGACAGGGGTCCTAATCAGATCTGTACTGTCGTGTTCCTTCAGTGATTTGAGCCAAGAGGAGGAACACACCTAATGTGTTGTTTTATCTTCCAAGTGAGATCCAGGCACTGTTGCCTCCCCATCAGGACTAGACTTTTTCTACTGTGTGACCATCCCTTTCTCCCCTCCCCACTTTTTTTTAAATTTTCATCATTTGAAGCCTAGAATGCTCAAGAATATTTTGCTGAATGTCTGTTTTCAAAGACATGAGACTACTCGATTCTAAGCAGTGCCTAAATTTTTAAGGTTTAGAAAGATCCTACTTTAAATAGGAAATAACTTAAAGAAAACACGCTTTTTAACAGGGAAGCTTTTAAATGAAATCATTTTGTTATTTCTTCCCTAGGAAGCTTAGTACTTTTCCAGAGTCCCTCGTCACCCTGGAGAGCTCCATATTATTCAATATTGGGGATTAAGGTAGTTTAGCTGCTTATGGAAATGCAAAAGATTAATTGGAGGAGGTGTCTATAAACCCCATAAAAGCTTAACTCAAATTTTGTCAATTAAGTCATGGCCTTATGAAATGAAACGTGATGTGTGAATCGGCAAAACTTAGAAAGGCCTTGCTAATAGAGAAAGAGCCTGTTAATAGAGTCCTCACGGTCTGCAGTGTTCATTTCTCAAAGTGGCCTGAAGCAAGGTCAGCATGACTGGGCTAGGCAAATGATGGGTTCAAGGAGGAGCATGCAACGAAGAAAGGTACAGGAGTAATTAACAGGGCACAAAGAGAGGCTGAAGTCTAAACTTTCGAAGAACTGACGTTCTCAGCCATCAAAGATTCAGGGGACACGCGGCTGTGTGGGTGTCTCGGTTCCTCTGACTGCCAGCGAGGGAGTCTGGAGGCCACTGGGGAGGCAGAGATACGAGGCCATCAGTTTGGTAAACAGAACATTTCACTTTCTACTTAATTAACACGTGGCAGAACCCAGGGCCACTCTGCTGTGTACCCTTGGAGAGGACAACCCAGATTATTCAGGAATTTTCTCTCTCTTTTCTGCCTAAAAGAAAATAGAATGAATAAGTAAATAAACGCATTGGTGTTAAACTAGAGGTACTGCTGGTTTCAGTCTTAGTGAGTCCTTTCTGTGTGTCATATCTCATGCCCCCTCTCCCAAAACAACGCTGTGCTTCAGTTAGATTTTCCTTGATGAGCTGTCTCCTTTCTCAAATCTGAGTAGCAATGCAGAGCATGTGTTCCTGGGTGCATAGCAGTCAGCCTTTGGCCATTTACGGGGGCTTGTTTGTCAAAGTTCACAGCTTAGCAACATTTACTGCTACTCTAACTTTCTCTGCAATGTTATGGTTGTAATTATTTGGTGTTATTCTGGGAGTTAATTGCCAGGAAACAAAATTAAGGGAGCATGTCTGATCCTTTCCCTCCTCTGAGACTACTGAAAAAAGAATTGAAAAGAGGTGAGCCTTAATATCAATCCAGCATGGACCATTTCTCTTGTCATTGGTCTCGTTGAAGGAGCTCACTTCAGGAAAGTCACAAAGAGGTCAGAGATTTTAAACTGCTGAACTTAGAGTTACATTAGAACTTCCAAGGACTTTCAGTAATTTTCTGTGGATATACTGGGAATCTCACTCATTTCTCTATCATGAGATTGTAGAATAAAGCCCTGGTTTGCATTGTGCTAATAAGACAGAAACTCAGAGAAGGATCTAATTGAGGCATTTTAGTAGTGATTATATTTTAAAACCATTATATGCTACATTACTAGAGAAAGATTTTAATCATTTGAGATCATTAAATGACATCATTGATAAAACTTAACCGAACTGTGATTCAGACTGTAGAGTGTGTGGAATACATTTTTGGATTGTTAAGCCTGAAAGAGGATCACCTCAAACAAGACATTACATTCAGAAGGGTGTATGTCATCACTCGTGTATCGATCATCCTGGGGTTACTCAGGGTTTACTGAAAAACGGGAAAAGTGTCACATCAGCTCATCCTCCCCTGTAAAGAGAGGATTTTTTCTTATGGCCTAGGGCAGCTATGCTCTGTACCACCTCAGTCTGTTTGGCCTCGACCCTCTGTGTCAACGACAGAGGAACCTCTGAGCAGCTCATAGCTGCAGTGGGTTCTTGATTACGCTCAGCTGCTTCTTCCTCCTTCAGCTTCGTATCTGTCATGGCCTGAGCCCCTCTTAATAACCCAATGTTCACTTCACATCCCGACAATTAGAGAGGAAACTATTTGTCTTAATTGCCAAACCTCCAGCAGATGTTTCTGTTAATAGTGTTAAGACATCCTCATCTAAACTATTGCTTTAAGATGGGAAAACACTGCCTGGTGCTAACATTTGAATTGTTATAACTTTAAAAGTGTTCCCTTTCTACTCTGAAGGGCAAATACACTTAAAATTAAGGCGTCATTACTTAATATAGCAATTTCCTAAGAACTCACAATTGATTTTTTAAGTGTTTTGCACAATGATAGAATTTGTCACATGTCAAACTAGCATTAATACTACTGGGAAAATTCTCCTAAGACATGATTTTAAAATATTGACACCTCAGAGAAGAATAGAATCATTTCTCATAAATAAAACTTTAGGACAGTCTTAAGCTTCTTTGGCTAGTAAAGGCTTTTATTCAGGCTATAATGTAAATTTTATAGTACAGTATTTTCATGGAACTCACTAACTCAATGACTATGAGTTTGAGCACACTCAGGGCGATAGTGAAGGATAGGGAAGCCTGGCGTGCTGCAGTTCATGGGGTTGCAAAGAGTTGGACACGACTTAGTGACTAAACGACCACAGCAGTAACTTTTACCAACTGCATATCCAATAACACACTGAGTTTTGTCTTGTTTTAAAGCTAAACTTCCATGTACAGTTGTCCTCTCAAAAAGCATTTTATTTTACTTTGTAAACCATGTAATAGTTAGGAGTATCAAAAGAAAGTCACAGGTTCATCACATTCCTGATTAAGAGGGAAGTTTTTCATTTCCAGATACTTGAAATTGTCCCTCCTCTGCCTGGCCAAGGATGTCAACCCAGCAACATAAGACTTTATGATCAGGCTGAAACATTTTAAACCATTTTTTTTCTTAATTTTTTTTAAAATCTACCACCTTTGAATTGAAGCTAAGATATATAAAATTGGTTACCTCTAAGAATATATTAACCACTATGCAATTGAAGGGTATTCAGGAGAGAGAGCAGCAGCTGTAAGGTAACTTTAAAGGAAATGACAATCAAATTATGCTGCTGCCTAGTCACTCATTCATGTCCAACTCTTTGTGATCCCATGGACTGTAGCCTGCCAGGCTCCTCTGTCCATGGGATTTTTCAGGCAAGCATATTGGAGTGGGCTGCCATTTCCTCCTCCAAGGGATCTCCCCGACCCGGGGATTGAGCTCACATCTCTTTACTTCTCCTGCACTGCAGGCAGATTCTTTACCTGCTGAGCCAACAGGGAAGATTAGTCAAATTATGTTCAATGGCTAAAATATTAGAATAGCTAAAGTAAATGGTAACAACACCAAATGCACAAAACCCAGAGGTATCTGGGGATGGTTGAGAGCCAGGAAAGTTCATTACCCCATGGATTTTGTGATAAAATTCTCACTATCATCACATTACAAGTGTTTTGTTATGCCAGACACGTGGTGCATGTTAGTTTCATGGACTACAGTGGTGTGGTCCTGGTTGGTTTTTGGACCAGCAACACCATAAACTGCAAAGGTGTCAACTATGTTGAGACACTGCTGATAATCCTGAGAGGGCGTCTGAAGTGTGGTGTAGTCAATCGACTATGGTCAGACAGGCACAGTAGCTCACTGGCTGTGACCTCCGTGATTGTAAGATGAAGGGGTCAACACTTTCCAGAAGTCATGGATCTGGCAGAGAGCAGTATCTCTGCATCAGAAACAGTCTGTGATAGAGAATGTGTTGCTGTGCTCAGGCAGAAAGGTCGTTTTTTTGTGTGTGTGATGCAGGCTCAAACAGCAACTTAATTTCAGTTGGTCTCATCAGAAAAGGGGCACTTAGCTTGGGCATTTGCATGAAGAATCCAGATGGTTCGATCAGTAGCTGTGATTAGTTTCTGCAGTTCATGGCCCCAAAAAGGAGAATGTTATCTGCCAGTCTGTAGCTTTCCAAGTGGCCACCGCCCAGGCTTCAGTGAAACTGTAACACATTTTATCAAGGTGAGTATTGGCCAGATATATAAAAAATGGCCATGAGTTCTGTTCACTGTGAAGAGCAATCGCACCATTTTCTGTTTTTCACTGCTAGCATTGAGGTTGAGCAGATGCACAGAAGCCAAGTCGGTGCCATCAGTTTTCAGCTCAGCCAAACCATCAGTGAACCAAGCCCAGACATTTAGGAGACCTCTGTGAAACAATGGACTCAGCAGCTTTCCCATAGGGCATTGGTGTGGGGAATGAAATTATTCCCAAGGTGGTTGTTGCCACTTTTTCAGTAAAGTAGAGAGATGGGGGCCCAGGCCAGAACAGCTGCATTGTTGAGTGTAACATTTCCAATTGTCCAAGTTAACCCACACCAAGCAGGAGGTTGAGGCAGCTCAGCAGTAAAAGAATCTGTGCAGATTTGATTCCTGCATTGACGATTCCCCTGGAAAAGAAAATGGCAAACCACCCCAGTATTTTTGCCTGGGAAGTCCCATGGACTGAGGAGCCTGACAGGCTATAGTCCAAGTGGTCACAAAGAGCTGGTCATGACTGAACACATTCATGCAACTCATACCCAAGCCAGGCATTCGGCTTCAGCATGAACCCAGTGGAGAGCTAATAGCCACTTTTCAAAAGGAGTAGTCCTGGTAGTTGACTCATGGATCCAGTGAGGCCAAAATCCAGGGGTTGCCTCTGCATTGAGGATGCATCCTTTTGACTAAGGCTCAGTTGGCAGTCATCAGTCAGAGAGACTCAAAGCTCAAAGGAGCCATTACCACTGTGGAGGCACAGAGACGGAGACTGTGGCATAGTTTCATGGATCACTTCTGATGCAGACACCTGGTTTGGGTCCACACAAAGGATGCTGATGTATACCTTGTTCAATATGAAAGATCAAGGAGATTGTCAGTGTTAAGCATATTTTGTTTCTAGTACCCAGAGACTGAGAAGATGCTGGGTCCTAGTGTGGTGGTAAGGGGCTGCTGAGCAGCAATGTTTCCTTAAAAGATTGTTGCTGACTGGTGTGAAGTGGTATCTCATTGTGGTCTTGATTTGCATTTCTCTGATAATGAGTGATGTTGAGCATCTTTTCATGTTTTTGTTAGCCATCCGTATGTCTTCTTTGGAGAAATGTCTATTTAGTTCTTTGGTCTATATTTTGATTGGGTCATTTATTTTTCTGGAATTGAGCTGTATAAGTTGCTTGTATATTTTTGAGATTAGTTGTTTGTCAGTTGCTTCATTTGCTATTATTTTCTCCCATTCAGAGGGCTGTCTTTTCACCTTGCTTATAGTTTCCTTTGTTGTGCAGAAGCTTTTAATTTTAATTAGATCCCATTTGTTTATATTTGCTTTTATTTCCAGTATTCTGGGAGGCGGATCATAGAGGATCCTGCTGTGATTTATGTCGGAGAGTGTTTTGCCTATGTTCTCCTCTAGGAGTTTTATAGTTTCTGGTCTTACATTTAGATCTTTAATCCATTTTGAGTTTATTTTTGTGTGTGGTGTTAGAAAGTGATCTAGTTTCATTCTTTTACAAGTGGTTGACCAGTTTTCCCAGCACCACTTGTTAAAGAGATTGTCTTTACTCCATTGTATATTCTTGCCTCCTTTGTCAAAGATAAGGTGTCCATATGTGTGTGGATTTAT
>SJYX01007037.1:63142-136716 GCA_006410675.1 Oreotragus oreotragus | reverse complement strand
AAAAAAAAACTGAAACTGTAAAAAAAAAAACAAAACAGAAGCAACACTGTAACAAATTCAATAAAGACTTTAAAAATGGTCCACATCAAAAAAATCTTTAAAAGTATAATACTATTATTATATAAATATTATTATGTAGCTAGTTATGTATTATAGAGTATTTTTATTCTCATAGAATTAATAAATAGCTGACTTTCATTGAAAAAAAAAAAGATTGTTGCTGTTTATTCTCTAAGTTGTGTCCGACTCTTTGCAACCCCATGGACTGCAGCACACCAGGCTTTTTCCCCTGTCCTTCACTATCTCCTGGAATTGCTCAGATTCGTGGCCCTGAGTTGGTGATGCTGTCTAAGCATCTAATCCTCTGCCACTCTTTTCTTTTGCTTTCAATCTTTCCTAGCATCAGGGTCTTTTCCAATGAGTTGTCACTTCACATCAGGTGGCCAAGGTATTGGAGCTTCAGTTTCAGCATCAGCCCTCCCAATGAATATTCAGGACTGATTTCCTCTAGGATTGACTTGTTTGATCTCCTTGCAGTCCAAGGGACTCTCAAGAGTCTTCTCTAGCACCACAGTTCAAAAGCATCAGGGCTTTCAATTCATTCACATCGTCCCAAGACATTTATGTTGTCAGCTAAGTACCTGCAATATGTCAGGGTCTATTAGTTGCTTTTGCAGGTGGTGGTGTAATAGCACAGTCAAAGCTTTTGAGACCAAATTCTGCCTTGCCAACCAACAAGATGCCGTGTGCATGATGAAAGCTTCAAACATCGAGGGAAATGGCCCTTGTGCTAAATCCTGAACAACCACTGATTGCAAATGAAAGGGAGGTTTTGGGAAATGATTTACATGTTGCATTTTTCCTGTACTTTTCCTGATCTGGAAAATCTCCCCTGCCATTTATATTATGGGGAGGTACACACACAATACACTAGTTCCTACTCTGGTAGGAGAGAAACAGCAGACCACCATATCCCACCATGAGGTCACGGAGGCTTTTCTTCACTGCTGTGCTCAAACCTTTTAGTCGAGTCTGGGTGCCTTTTCCATCTGTAGTCTGGACAGCCTTGTGGTTGAGGTGAACATATCCATTAAAGCCATGACAGATGGTCTCCTCCCTCAAAGTCTCCAGATACACAGAAGGGTTCATATGGTCTTTGATCTCTCTAGGGATAATGGAGATGCCAGCCTCTCTTTTGGTCATCTTTGTTCACCTTAGAACCAGCTGAGGTCAGGGGAGGGATGGGAGGGCTTGGTGACACATAGGAAGAAAGTACTACCTTGCCATTGCAATTTGTATTTACTTTTTGTTTTGAGTCTCATGCTGATAGCTTGTGAGTCAACCAGTCTTCCAGTAGTTGAGCCTGCTCAAGGCTCTGCTTTGTACAGTAAGATCTCCCTGGCTGTTTCAGCCTTCAAAGTCTCTGGCTCAACATTTACATCCACCTTCTACTTTTGAATGAGATTGTGGAGTTTCTCGGAGAAGGCAACGGCACCCCACTCCAGTTCTCTAGCCTGGGAAATCCCATGGATGGAGGAGCCTGGAAGGCTGCAGTCCATGTGGTCACTGAGGGTCGGACACAACTGAGTGACTTCACTTTCACTTTTCACTTTCATGCATTGGAGAAGGAAATGGCAACCCACTCCAGTGTTCTTGCCTGGAGAATCCCAGGGACGGGGGAGCCTGGTGGGCTGCCGTCTATGGGGTCGCACAGAGTCAGACATGACTGAAGTGACTTAGCAGCAGCAGCAGCACGGAATTTCTGCTGACAAGATTGGTTCACAAGAGGTGACTTTCTCTGAGGAGTTCACCTACATCTAAAGCATCCCCTGCCCCATTGTGAAGGTAACAGTGTTTGAGTTCTCTGCTCAGGCTAGAGAGGTTTTTCAGGATGCTGAGGCTGACTTCAGGAATTTTTCTAGATTTCTTTGGGTCAGTTTCTCACTCCATAGGCAACACCTTCATCAGTATTGAACACTCAATGCCAAGCAATCAGAGCACCAGAATATTAGTCACTGCCTCATCTGTGGTTTCCTGCAGGTGCTTGTTTCAGGTAAATCTCCCAAATAGAAGCAAAGCTCCCTTATAACAAGACCTGCTGCACAGAACTCTGAGACTGTTTACCACCTTCTCTGAGTGGATATGAGATTGCCATAACAGACATGATGGATGCAGGAGCTGCAAGACAACTCAGCTGTTTCCAGTCTTCTTTAACAGGATTATGTGCCCAGCCCCCTCATCTTACCAGTGACAGACACAATTCTGATGATTCTCTTGGTTTCCTTTCATAGCTGTCATGCATTTCCCCCACTCTATGCTCATTGAGGAAGCACATTTCTGTAACTCTGGTCCTAAAGCAAGAAGGAGTCTGCTGTTCATCTAGGACACATTTTAGGGAAAGTTGTTGCAACTGATGATAAGAAGGCAGTTTTTCCTTAACAGCCAGGGGGATTAAGTACCTTGCACCCATTCTCATAATCTCAGGAAATTTCAGTTGGAGAGCAGGTCCCTGAATTTTATCTGGCTTTGTTAGTTGACAGGACAGATTGGCAAAGAAGCCCCACCCAAAGGGTAGTTAGGGCAGCCAGCACTGGGGCACGGTTCAGGTACCTCTCGGGTTCTCTGCCTGTAACCACCTCCCCAACCTCCCCCTTCTTTAACTGGCAGTAAAGTACAGAACTCTTTACTTCCCACTGGACCACGCAATTCTGTCAAAATGTTTTCTACTGTTTCCCAAGGACTTACCTCAGATCTCTTTTTTTTTCTTTTTTTTAAATTTAAATTTATTTATTTTAATTGGAGTCTAATTACTTTACAATATTGTATTGGTTCTGCCACACATCAACATGAGTCCGCCATGAGTGTACACAATCTCATTAACTGACCCACCAGATCCTAACACTTCCTTTTTCAAAAAGCCATATCACTCTCATAATTCCATCTTCATCATTAAATCCATCAAGAAAGTGGAAAAGTTTATGATTTTATTCTACTTTCAAACACACCGTTCATTTACTCTGCTTTAAATGATGGCAGAAGTAGTCACAGTCCCCAGGTCGGGGAAGAAAGATGGGTTATTACTCAGCCGAAATAGTAGCGAGAGCATGGGCCTGTCTGTGCCAGTTCTTCAGCCTCAGTTACTTCAGGTGCTGAGATAAGGACCAGAGGCCGCCTGCACTAAAGTGCATTACAGGAGAGGAACCCTGAAGTTTGGGATTCCAGATCTTTTCTAAATATTAATAGCATCAGCATGGCTGGCCTTTGCTCTGGAGGAAGAGTTTATCTTTATTATACTAGAGAGTAAGAATATGTATCCTTTGCCACCAAAGAGGGCACGTCTCTATTTCTGAAGGCTGGTGCTGTACCAGCAACCCAAGACAGTGTGGAACAAAGAACAGTCGGCACTTGGCTTCTTAGACTTGCAGAATGTGAGAGACCCTCGGAGAACCACCTTCCAACATTGAATAATTCAATTAAAAACCAACTCAAGTGAATTTGGTAAGATTAAATAAAGCTTCTGTTAGAAGTAGTCACAGAATTTTCAGCTCTCACTTTAACAAAATATGTTAGTTCAGTTGCCTCACATTGTCTCTTTCCAGCTTCTAGGCTTCAGTAGTAGCTCAAAACCCATTGGTTGCACTGATCATTTCATCTCAGGTTGAGGTCCTCAAGCTCTCCCAGGAGGGCATTTGGGAGCCTAGAGTTGTTTATAATTTCAGCTTGAATGGCCCCAATATTAGGGGAACTTTTTAAAAGTAAAATGCCAGTTTTAGAAATGTACATCACAAGGACATGTTAATAACAAACAACTCAAAAGTCAAGGAAACAGAATACTTGGTTCGTATGCAAACAGTACTAAAAGAACCTTTTAAAAGACTCAGTCTAGCCCACATTGTGGCATGTACATAAACTCTGTCCTTCCAGGCTAGTCAGATTGTATTTCCTGTGAAAATCTGTTCCACAAAAGTGATGAAAGGTGACAGGCAATGTCTCTTTAAGATGCTTATGCTTAACATGACTCAGAGCCTTAAATGCTCAGTTTGAGGGATAGCAGTGTAGTCAAGCCTCATGCCCCATTTCCTCCTTCATTAATTTTTGCTAAGGGGGGTTTCTGACATGAAGGGGAGAAGTCCTAGGGCTGTGCACAATGCTTTTCCCATATTGTAATACAAAGCTGCCAGATGCTTCCTCCAAAGGAGCGATGAAGGTCAATGGGTAAGTGTGCTTGTTGTGAAGCATTTCACTGACTGCATCATACCTGCCGCGTCAGCAGTACCCAGGCTCACCTCTGAGGTTCTGCAGAGGGAGGATAAAGGAAAGGTGAATTTCACGTGGTAATTTAGTGTGAGAGAATAGCACTCAGGGAATAATGGTGCTGCTGAGAACTCTTTATGCCTTTATACAAAGGTCACTGCGTAAGGGGTATCCGTCTCTCTTTTTCTGATATACCTTCAGAAGGAACAAAAGGTGTGTTTTAGATGCAAGATACATTTTTCTCCTGTTTATTATTCTCCTTGACATCTTCTGAATATCCTATTTTTCTCCCCAGCTAATCCAGGAAACTTGTTTCCTTGATGTTAAAGAAATACTCTATAAAATGATCATCTCTAAGTGTGCTTGTCTGCATATGTGTGTGCACATGTGTTTGTGTGGATGCATTTGGGTGTGAGGTTGTGATCAGAAAGCTTGGGAGCACTTGGGAAGTTTGGTTTCCCAGGTCTGTCTGTCTGCAGTGATTGGGATTCTGAGGATTGACCTGCATTCCTTCCTTTGTCTCCTCGGCTCGGGGATCTCTGGCCTTCACTGCCCTGCTCTCTGTGGTTTATGGCCTGAGTTTCACTGAGATCAAGAGACTGGATATTAGTTATGAAGCAGAGGATGTGCCTGGAGCTACAGAACCAATTAAAATGAGTTGAGTAAGATTAAATAATGTTCAAGGTGCAAGAACATTTACTTAATGTAAATGCAGATACTATGGTAATTGACTAAGTTCTTTCAAATCTGTCTTTCTGCATATCAGTGTGAGTGACTGCAAATGGCATAATGAGACTGTAATTTTTATTAGTATATATGCTCATTGTCATTTCCTGGGCATGATTTAAGTGCCAAATTATGAAAGTCCACTGGGTGAGGCACACTTCAGGGGTCTGAACCAGGATTGACCCCAGGAACCAAGCCAAGGGATTTAGGAGAAAAGGGTGAAGCAAAATCCTGAGATGGAAGTTAGGCAAGAGAAGTTTCAAAAATGGAGATGGCATTGTCAAACAGAGAAAATGGAATCTGAGCATCAGCCTTGGGCAGGATTCAAGCTTGACATTTGTCAACAAGGAAAGCAAAGAATAATACAGGTTTATTTTGTTTTAGCTTTTGTTATAGCTAGTGCCTAAATTTATTTTCTTGCCTGAGTAGGGAACCCATGACAGTGAAAGATTTTTCTGAGTAGCACTGGAAAAAAAAGTCAGGGTTTTCAAAATGTTACAAAGAAGCTATGCTAGTGTTTATGCCATTTAAGTTTTAAAAACCAGATGAATGGATAAGAAAGCTGTGGTATATATACACAATGGAGTATTACTCAGCCATTAAAAAGAATATATTTGAATCAGTTCTAATAAGATGGATGAAACTGGAACCAATTATACAGAGTGAAGTAAGCCAGAAAGAAAAACAACAGTACAGTATACTAACACATATATATTGAATTTAGAAAGATGGTAATGAGGACCCTGTATGCAAGACAGCAAAAGAGACACAGATGTGTAGAGCAGACTTTTGGACTCTGAGGGAGAGGGAGAGGGAGAGGGAGAGGGAGACGGTGGGATGATTTGGGAGAATAGCATTGAAATATGTATACTATCATGTAAGAAACGAATCGCCAGTCTATGTTCGATGCAGGATGCAGGGTGCTTGGGGCTGATGCATGGGGATGATCCGGAAGGATGACGTGGGGTAGGAGGTGGGAGGGGGGTTCATGTTTGGGAATTCATGTACACCTGTGACAGATTCATGTCAATGTATGTCAAAACCAATACACTACTGTAAAGTAAAATAAAGTAAAAATAAAAATTAAAAATAAATAAATAAAAATAAAAACTAGAGCTTTCAATAAAGAGAGTTCATAGCTGGTTAAACTTTCTATTATTTATGGGTAAAGAGAATATTTTCAGTTGAGGTTGGAAAAACCAAGGTTACACAGTGTTCTTGGTGGTTTATGATTTTTGACTGTTGGAACCAATTGTGAAGAAACACGACAGTTTGTTTTATTTGTCACTCATGCTAAGTTTGTCACTTACTTTTATCATGTCACTTGTCATTTAGTGTTATGTCACTCATAAATGAAATTCTTTAAAGAATCACAAGAAGAATGAAATGAACCAGGAGGAGCATTTAGGCCATGTTATAGGTTGAGTTTTCTAGAAGCTGATGCTAAAATGAATATTGCAATGCTAATCAGGGATCAGTTCCTTTGAAAGGAAGAAAGGAAAATAATATTTGCAAGTGAGAAGTCAAATTGCGGTAGAGATCTAACCAAACTTTAGCCAACTGGGGTGGATTCTCAAATTTATATTGCTGTTGAAATGTTCCACATCAGACTAGCACAGGCACACCCATTACCCTTGCCTTGTTTGTACATTGCATCACAGAAACGGTGCCTCCAGAGAGCTGGCTCTCTGAAACTAAGGCAGACCCTAAAGTTGCTGATATTTGGACTCTGCTAAGCAAATAACCCATAACTAGGTAGCAAGTCCTAACCTACTAAATGTAAGATACAACCCAATAAAACATGTTAAAAGATATTTTACAGATGAAAATACAGACTATCCAGAAATTATAATTGCATACATTATTATGGGGGAGTATATTTGCATATGTCATCATTCACTGGGAACTGTAAATTAAAAGCACACACATACACACACACATCAAATCACTACACAGCTATATGACAACTATTAACAATCATGACTGCTCCCAAGAGTTGGAGAGGATATGGATCAAAGAAATGCTGGTAACGTCTGATAAGATTTGTAAAGCTACAACTATGGAAAATAGTTTGACAGTTTCATCAAAAGCTAAAACAACAACAACAAAAAAGCAAGCTACCACGTAGCCCATCAATTTCACTTTTTGTATTTACCCAAGAGTAATAAAATTAGCCACACATATGTGTGTATGGATGCTTATGGTAGCTTCGTTCGTAGTAGGCAAATACTGGAAATCTGAAAACATCCACAAAATTCATCAGGAGATGAATGGGATATGAATCATCAGTGCAAAAGAGCAAAAACTTGATAAATGCAATCTCAAAAAAATATGATATGTAAGCCAAAAAAAAAAAAAAAGAGTGCATACTGTATGGTTCTATTTATATGGAAACCCTAGAAAATTATCTAATCTATAAAAAGACCTTGATGCTGGGAAATATTGAAGGCAGGAGGAGAAGGGGATGACCAAAGATGAGATGGTTGGATGGCATTACTTACTCAATGGACATGAGTTTGGCTGAACTCCGGGACTTGGTGATGGACAGGGAGGCCTGTAGTGCTGCGGTCCATGGGGTCGCAAAGAGTCGGACACGACTGAGTGACTGAACTGAACTGAACTGATGGTGGCAAATATGGTCAACATTTTCCCCAGGCTGAGAGTTAAGAAGGGGTTAACTAGAAAGGAATACATATTAAATGAAGACAATATTTTGAGCTAAGGGAAATCTATATCCTGATTTCATTAGTATAAACATTTGTTATAATTTGTCAAACTTTATACCTAAATTAAGTATTTTCGTCAAATTATACTGTAGTAACATGGAAATGGCAACCCACTCCAGTGTTCTTGCCTGGAGAATCCCAGAGACAGAGGAGCCTGGTGGGCTGCCGTCTATGGGGTCGCACAGAGTCTGACACAACTGAAGCGACTTAGCTGCAGTAGCAACATTATCTAAAATGATATTATCTAATATTTTAATCATATTTATTATGATACTATCGCATGCTAAAATGTCCAGTTATTTAAAGCATACAATTCAACATTTTTAAAGTCACAATCTAAGTATAGAATATTTTCATCATCCTAAACTAAGTTCCATACTCATTAGTAGCTTTTTCTCTTGCCTCATTTTTATTTTCTTTTTCTCAATGTATAGAATAAAAGGATATATGAGTACAGTGTAGTTCATATTTATATTGTTTTTTTTTAAGAATTTACTTATGCTATCAAAATTATTGGTAAATCTAAAAGCTATATAATATTGAACTTTTTGAATGTATCATAATTTATTTAAACATTTCCCCATGATGAGATATATATATTATTTTTTGAAGGCTTTTGAGAAAAGCAAATAATGAGATATATAACATATTAACAGCTTTTTGTTTGTTTAAATGAAGGTTATTATATTAATTTTTTTCACCTATTACTAATCTAGAATATGACCCCAAAGCATGATAATAAATAATAAAGAATAATATACATGAGCACAGACTGTTGAGAACTATTTACATTTTTTCTATAAATACTTTTTTTAATACCAAATTTGTGATCTTGGATTAGGTCTTGGACAGCGCTTTTAAAATGAAGAAGTAAGACAAAACTATGAATTTTTTAATCATTTGGTCATAGATAAATTTTGAAGTGGAAAAACAATAGCAAAACAGTAGAAAGTTATCTCTTTGCCTTCTGTGGAATCACTGCATACCCCCCAACATATTTTATGATTTGAAGAGGTGAGAGTAACAAAAAATCAAAGTGCAAAGTGAGATCTCTTCTCTCCTTTACTTGTCTGGTGCATAGTGTCTTAAGAGGGATCCTAGATGGACTTGGGAGGGAGGCATGTACCATTTATATGACCTCACCCCAGTCACAAAGAAGGGAGGTTCTAAGATGCTGTGCTTTTGGCTCTACCTGCTTGTTTTTAGTAGCATGGTGGTTTTCTGCTTGTGTGATCTCAGTTTACTAGATTTTTTCACGTGAATCTTTTTTTTATTAAGGAACTCTATGCCTCCTGCTACTGGCACAATACTATTTTGACAGTATGAACCATAATGAGCATTTGATTTTTTTTCCAGTATATGTGGCTAAAGAATGACTTCTGTAATCAAGTGGATGAAGGCCTGGGAAAATCTTGTCACTTGGAGAGGTAGTGAGTCACTCTTGAAAAAAAGTCAATTATTTTTAAATAAATGCAAGATAAACTTGACATTGCTATCTTATTTGCAGAGACAAATAAGATGCCAGCCATCTCTTTTAGAATTATCCCACTGGGGGAATAAACATTCTCTGATTTATAATATTTGAGATGTTAGATCAACCTTTTAATTCATGTGTTACATTTGGTTGCATTTTAATATGCTTTTCTTGTTGTTGTTAGAGGTAGGGCAGTAGGTAATTTAATCTATGTAAAGAACTCCTGTTTGTTTATTAGCATTCATCTCCTTGAAAAATTAACATTTTCATCTAAAGGACCAATCCAAATCTGTTCGCTTCTGTGTGACTAACTATGAATATTAAAAATAAACATATGTCTAAGAATACATTTGTAATCTTAGCCCTCAGAGAATACTGTTTGTAGATTTGTTGATTCAAGACACCTTTCACTGTACAAGTTTTCTCCTGGTCTAGGTTCCAGAGACATTTGTAAATATTGAAAATATATAAGGATTCCTTGGATTCCTTAAAATATTTCCCTATGCCACAAATCCATTCTAAAATTAAACTGTAAAATTTAACAGTTTGTTCTCTTTCCAAAATACAAGGGCCCTGTGGGAAAAGATGATGGTATTCTGGGAATAGGAATGCCTTTCTGGAAAAAAAAAAAAAAAAAAAAAAACCCATGGTATGGGTTAACAAAAGATAAGACCAGTCTGGAAATTTGATAGATCTTCATACTCCTCAAAGGAAGATGTCTGGAACCCCCAGATTTCATAGACTGTAGGATTATTTTCTGGGGCTTCCCAAGTGGTGCAGTGGTAAAGAATCCACTTGCCAATGAAGGAGATGCAAGATACCCGATTTTTATACCTGGGTTGGGAAGATCCTTGGAATAGGAAATGGCAACTGATTCCAATATTCTTGCCTGGAGAATCCCATGGATACAGAGCTTGGGAGGCTACAGTCCATGGAGTCACTAAGGCTAGGGCACAACAGATCATCCACACATAGGAAGATTTTCATCAATGCAAATTAACAAGCTTTTGTTTTCTTTAGGAAAACTGAATGTTGAGTGGATGAAATTAATATCCTTTTAATATCTTAAATTCAGGTACCTCTAGTGATAATATCTTGCCTCAGAATTTTCCTTAATCAAAGATGGTGTCATTGAAGCTAATTGTTGCAGTGCTATCAGGGGACACCTTGATATAACTCCTGCACATTTAGGGACAACAGTCATTCTCCTTTGCTGGGGTCATTTGTCCTGTTTGATCTCAGAGGCATTTTCCTTTACCTCCCTCAGATTACTTTCTGCGTTATTTCTGAGGACTTCTTAGATTTTCAAGTACATCAACTGTGACAACTGGGGAAATAGGTAAGGTACATATTTGCAATGCAACTTGGAGAGGAGTTCAGATTAGATGTCAGTAGACATCGGGTAGGCACTCGGGACATGATCTGCATTTTACATAAGCAACCCCCTTGATTCTGATGTAGGTGGTTCACAGACCACTCTGGAGAAGCAGTGTTTTAGTGTATGTCAGGTCTGTATTTTATCTTTCCAATTAGGACTACCAGGTTCTTAAGAGTGCTATTGAAGAAATCAAGGCACTGTCCATGGTTGGCACTGAGAATACATTTCTAAATGAATTCCTGCTTGACCCATCTTCACCAAGAGACACACTTGCTGCCTATTTCTGCCCTGTGGGTCCTTCTTATTTAAACGTCTTCCTTCCTTCCTTTCTTCTACCCTCCCTGCCACCCTCCCTCCTTCCTATCTGCCTGCGTGCTTTTGTGGAGATAACAGGAGTAGTTTTTGTAAGCCATGAAACTGTATAGACTTCCTTCCATAGTCACTTTGTAGATGGTTATTGGGAAATTTACCATTCAGAAGTCATCTATCTTCTCTGTCATATTCCATTAAAAAGTTTATCTTAGGAAGATGATTTCTATCTTGATAAAGAAGATGCAAATACCATGACATCTATTAAAAATTAGGCAGGAGGACAGAGGTAAATTGAATAATTTAAAGGTGCGATTAGTTTGTTCGATTAGAAGTTCACAGCTTAACTATATGTAGTCTTGTGTGTTGAATGCAGGTTTTAAGGAATAAGAATGAGTTACAATACACTTGACACAAGTTAAATACAAACAATGGCATGTCATGATAAGCTTAAAAAGCACCGTCTATGAACCATATTCTAAAAATATATCAGTACAATTAATTTAACAGATTGAATTTCTCACATGTCCTAAAAAAGGCAACATCCAATAGGATATGATGTTTAACCTACAAAGAAAAAAAGCAGTGACATTTAATTCGTTTGACTCATGTGAAATGTATAGTTATTAAAAAAAAACAAAAACTTGAGCCTTTCTCCAAATCCTTTTTAAAAATAAATATTGATGCTTATTTGCAGTATAAATTGTAGCTGTTACTATTGAATTTACATAAAACTTTGTATAAAATATTCCTTTTGAGTTCTGTAGATACCAATGTTATTTGTAGTTAAAATTAGATAAATTGAACTGAATGTTCAATAATTTAGAACTCTGAAAGCTACAAAATTTTGTGAGGAATATTCTAAACTATCCGTATGATATAAGTAAGTCAATAAGATTTAAACCAGTCCTTATACAGGTCTGGGTGAACATGTAACATGAGAAAAAGTTAACCCCTTTCGGCTGAAAACTTTTTGATGACTTCTCATTGTTTTTAAGATAATGTACCAAACTTTGAACAAGGCTTTCAAGAAATCGTGTCTGTTGGACGTAGCCTCACTGGCTGCATCTCACTCTTTTCCCTCTTGACATCTCCCTTGCACCCCCAAGCACTCTCACTTTCCCTCATTTCATCAGAAGAGCCATTCTCTTTGCTCAGAACCTTTGCCCATCAATTTCTTCTGCTTGTAATAACAGTTCATAACTCCTGCCTACACCTCCCTGGCACAAAATTCCCTTTCCTCCCCCCTTCCCTGTTCAGCTCTGGTGCCTGCCCTCCTTCCTGCCTGCCCGCCTTCCCTGACCCCTCTGTGGTGACCTCCGATCTACTTTGACTAAAGAGCTTTATTGCAACCCTTCTAATTATCTGCTCAATTGCCTGTTTCCTTGGCCATGAAAGAGCTTATTCCTACCACTCTTCTTCACTGCTGTAGATGTAACAGAGGGTTTCACATGGAGAAAGTGCTCAAAACAGTGAATAAAAAAAATTAGACGCCTGAGTCCCCCAAAACTGTATATCTGAAAAGGTATATACAGCCTGCCTTAACTCGGTAGTCCCCTATCCCTGGCAGATGGCCAGGCTGCCTCTATTCAAATCATTCCTGCAGTAGTTAGTTATTTTCAACCAGTGGATTCCTTTTGCCCTCACAGAAATTTCCTTTTTTTTTACCCTCTGAGCTATGAGATACAATCCTTTGCATTATTGAAATCAATGAAAATAAATGTTATAGAAAAGATAGATAATTATTTATGAATTATCTTTCCCTTTATTACTCATCCAAACACAGCCAGCTCATCAACAGAACCAAGATACATGCAAAGTAGGTGTATTCAACTTGGATATTTTTCCAAATTTTAGTCAAATAGAAAACATAGCTTTATATATTTTGTCCAAATGAATGCATGTTTGACAAGGTAGGAAGATATAACATATTTTATTCAACAGTATGTTGCTTGTTTTATAATTTTTAAAGCTAACATACTGTTGAATAAAATATGTTCTGAATGTTTTCTCTCCTAAAGTGCTGTTTGCTCTGTTCCCTGTCTGACCTGACCTGATGAGTCTCTTTCTGGAGTTTCCTTCTTGGTTAACCCTGGCTTTTGTGTCAGCCTGTAGAATTCTCTGTACTTCTGTAGCTTCTCTGACCAATTTCTCAGAAATGTGTTCCAGAGGCAGAACTCTTTATTTCCTTGCTAACAGTCTGTTGTGAAGGGTAGAGAATGAGTGATGGGAAGAGGTAGGGTTCATCCTCCAAAATTTCCAGGTAATGAAAGGAGCATACATGTTCACCTCCATATATATACATGAAAGTGAAAGTCGCTCAGTCGTGTCTGACTGTTTGTGACCCAATGGACTATACAGTCCATGGAGTTCGCCAGGCCAGAATACTGGAGTGGGTAGCCTATCTCTTCTCCAGGGGATCTTCCCAACCCAGAGATCAAATCCTGGTCTCCCGTATTGCAGGCAGATTCTTTACCAGCTGAGCCACAAGGGAAGCCCAAGAAGACTGGGGTGGGTAGCCTATCCTTTCTCCAGTGGATCTTCCTGACCCAGGAATCTAACCGGGGTCTCCTGCATTGCAGGTGGATTATCAACTGAGCTATGAGGGAAGCCCATATATATGTACATACATATCCAGTGCATATACATACATATATATATATATATATATATATATATATACACACATATACAGTCCAGTCTGTGCTCAATTGTATCTAGCTCTTTGTAACCCCATGGACTGTAGACTGCCAGGCTCCTCGGTCTATGAGATTCTCCAGGCAAGAATACTGGAATCAGTTGCCATTTCCTTCTCCCAGGGATCTTCCTGACCTAGGGCTCAAACTCACATCTCTTTTGTTTCCTGCATTGGAGGTAGATTCTTTACCTGCTGAGCCATCAGGGAAGCTGCCGCCCCCCACCCCCCACATATATATATGAAAAGATCTCCAGTCACTCAGAGAGTAAAGAAAGAATCTGTCTGCCAATATAGGGGACCCAAGTTTGATCCCGATCCCTGGGTCAGGAAGCTTTCCTGGAGAAGGGAATGACAACCCACTCCAGTATTCTTGTCCGGAGAATCCCATGGACAGAGAAGCCTGGCAGTTTACAGCCCATAGGTTGCAAAGGTTGGACATGACTGAGCGACACTTTCACTTTCACATATATATATATATATGACATATATAAGTGTGTATATCTATGTATATGTTTATATACACACACACAAATATCTGCTTTAAACAATAAAATCTTTTCCTTCACTCACACAAGGCTCCCTGCTGGTCAGCAAGGCTGGATCTACTCCATGAAGATTCCCATGGATCCAGGCTCAGAGAGGAGTGATCATGACAGTCACAGTTCCAAAGAGAAATATCTCCAGGTTCTTTCTTAGGCAGTTAAGCGTGTTGGCCTTAAAAGGCACTTTACATGGCTAACACCCACTGGACAAAAGGAACTACATGGCTCACCTCTCTCAGAGATGGAGATGGAGAGACAGGAATACTTGCAAAACAGCAGTAGTCACTATTGCAGATATAAGCAAATCTTTGTGTCTTATTATTTTTTTTCTTTTTAGGATGCCGTAGTCCCCAGGGAACCTTGTTTCCTGACTAGGTATAAACACAACATGTCTTTATTGTTTTTGTTCCCCAAAGCCCTACGTTTGTCGCCTAAATCCTTTGTTGCCACCATGGTTAGGGTACCTCAGAGGATAATTGGGATGTGAATTAACCAGGACTGTGAAATTTCAAAAGTGTAAGCTATTTGAGGCATGTTGTTTTGTTCGTTTCATCTCCTTTTTTGGGAGAAAGGGATGAAAGGAATTGCCCATTAACATGGTTTTTAAAATTATGCTTGTCTTTAGTTTGATTATTTCTTATAAATATTTCAATTTTCATGTTACATAATTGAAAATTGTAGCAAAATGTATTTCTAACTCTACTGAGGGCAGTGAAATTCCATCTGAGTATTTGCAATATATCTTCTGATGTCTTAATTTAAACATTATGATTTAAAAAGATTTCCAGTTTACATCTCACTCCAGCTAATATGGTACAGTTTTAAAGGATGCAGTTTGGGACTGATAATGCTTAACATAATTCACTTTCTGCTTATTTATGTTTAAGTATTAATTTATGTCTGCTAGTGAGACCTAGATATGAACAAAACAGAGCTATTTTTTTTTCAAATGGGTGCTGAGTTCTTTGAGAACATTTGATAGCATTTCTATACAGCTAAGCACAGTAAATCAAATACTAATAAAATAAAAAGTAAACAAATATGCTGATCACTTTAATTTTTTGTAGGAAGATGAGGAATATAAAGGTCATAGTAAAGCGATAAGGGATGCTGATGATAAAAGATGTTAATATCTATTACCAACATTGATCAGCGTCCTTTATAGGTGAGGCACCCTAGTTTCATTCCTTAGGTCATTTAGCAGTCATAGCTGTCAGTGGAGTAGGCATCTATTATCTCTGCTTCACAGTGAGGAAATGGGAGCCAATGAAGTAAGCAGTCATCAGAGCAGATTACAAGAGCAGACTCAAATCAAGATGGACTCGACCCTTGAGCTTTGTGTTTTTCATTTCACATTATTCCCCATTTCAGTATTTCCAGTGACATTTAACTGGGAAATCTATTCTCTCCTTATCTGAAACCACAGGGTGAAATAACAAACTGTACGAAGTACTATAGGAGTAGGTGCTAGCGGGATAGTTATGAGACCAGCCTCATCAAGGACTGCGGGGCCTCGAGCCTCAATGACTCAAGCAGGAGACTAGCCAGACAGCAAGTGCAGTCACAGTGGCAGCACCCTCAGCAGGAAGGATGCAGCCACTGGGATACTGATGAGTTCGCAAAACAGGGCCTGCAGAGTAGCAAGGATGCTGACTCCTCTCAGCGATTCCCATTATCCCATTACCACTGAATGCAACTGAGGAATCATAGAGACCTTTGTCGTTCTTGTTGTTCGGTCACTAAGTCGTGTCTGCTTCTTTGTGACACCATGATCTGTAGCCTGCCAGTCCAGTACTCCTTTGTGGTAAAGAATCCCACGTGTGATTGAATCCAGGTCTCCTGACTTGCAGGCAGATTCTTGACCACTGAACCACTGGACAGAAAGAAGTCAGTGCACCACCAAGAGCAGCAGAAAGGGTCTCAGAGCTCTTCCGCAGTTCAGAAGAGTCACACATTCCAGGCAGCCCCGAGGGAATCCTGCTACCTGCCTGGCAGGGCTGACTCCGGTGTCAGAGGACCACCAGCAGTGCTGAGATCTTGACGTTGGTGACAGTGGCTACCAAACCAACTCCAAAGAGATGAGAGGTGGGATGCGCCAAAGCCACACTGCTAAACGATGATGAGTATGTGGTTTTACAGAAACCTGGCTCTCCTGCTTAACGAACAAGTGCTTATTAAAAAAAAAAAATTGCTGGTAAGCCATGTTAAAGCCACGGTGAACAGCATGTGTTGGTGCATGTTTGTAGCATCACCAGCTCATACTCTGTGGTGTCTCAGAGCATCCGTGCACACAGTGGTGGCGGTGGAGGCAGGGCATCCCTTCCTAGCAAATGCAGGAAACGTGCATTTAACTTGAGATGTTTGGTTGAAACAGTGATTGGGAAAAATAAAAACTCTCCTTGGTTCCTGATGAGAATCTGTTTCTTCTGAAAATGGAATGGGAGGAGGGGTAGACCGGAAATGAGAGGACAGAGACAGATTCACTATAAAACGGTGCTTATTTTACAGAAGTGAAGTGAAGTCGCTCAGTCATGTCCGACTCTTTACGACCTCATGGACTGTAACCTATCAGGCTCCTCTGTCCATGGGATTTTCCAGGCAACAGCACTGGAGTGGATTGCCATTTCCTTCTCCAGCGGATCTTCCCGACCCAGGGATCGAACCCAGGTCTCCCGCATTGTAGACAGACGCTTTACCGTCTAAGCCACCAGGGAAGTCAGACAACAGTTTTGTTTTTTTTTNCATGGGATTTTCCAGGCAACAGCACTGGAGTGGATTGCCATTTCCTTCTCCAGCGGATCTTCCCGACCCAGGGATCGAACCCAGGTCTCCCGCATTGTAGACAGACGCTTTACCGTCTAAGCCACCAGGGAAGTCAGACAACAGTTTTGTTTTTTTTTCCTTTTCTTACAAAACAGGTTAAGAACTTAACTTTTCCTAGCGATCATCTTATATAACGCCTAAGCCACATTTTCCCCTTATTCAAAGCATGTTTATTTTCTGTGCAGAAATAGCCACAGAAAATTACTGAGGTGCTCAAAGGGGGAAGGTGGAGAAAATCAAGTTGGATTATTCAAGGATGAAGATTCAGTCTGTTGCCTTTTCTTAAACCTTTTCTTGCCTTTTGTCCAGTTCAATATTCATTAACACCTACATTAAAGGATAAGAAGGCGAAAGGAGATAAAAGGAAATTCTTCCCTTTCAGATGCTATTAATCTTTTAGGTTATTAATTTTTCATTAATGATACCTCTGATCAAAACCATGTTTAACCTTCCCCTTTGCTGGCAAACTGATGGTTTTTCTCAGTGTGTCAGGTATATTTCTATTCTACAATATCTTGCAGTTGGTCACTGTATCGCAAAATTAAAGTTACTTTACAGGTTCCTATGTCTAATGTTGTTTATTTCTGAATATGCATGCCACCCTGATTATTTGTGATCTGCTATTATTTATGCCGGCGCTTCCCTGGTAGTTCAGTCGGTACTGAGCAACTAACTTGCATTATTTATGCTAGTGACTTGTTATCATCATATTGTTTTGTTTCAGCTGGTGGCTGTATGAGATATCTCTATTTTTTAAACAGTGTTCTTTGGATGACATACTTCGAAATCCTTTTAGTAGCCGCTAGAAAGATAACACGGTCAGTTGCTGATGTGTTCAGTTGTGCCCGACTCTTTGCGACCCCATGGACTGTAGCCCTCCAGTTTCCTCTGTCCATGGAATTTTCCAGGCAAGAATACTGGAGTGGGTTGCCATTTCCTTCTCTAAACACTGTCAGTTATTTGGCAATAAAACAAAAGACAAGCTATAACATTTAATATAAAGATACAGTGAATCACAAAATAGGTATGTTTAATCTTAGTCAAGAAATTTCCAGACCTGTAAGGAAATTCTTTTGCCTGGGTTTCCTGTTCCTATGGTTTAAGGGCTGCCTCTCATGGACTCTGTGCCCCTCACCCACGGTCCTTCCTACAGTGCGCAAGTCTCACTCTTCTAATTAAGTAACATGTGGTAGGAGAGGAATAAAATATGTTGCTGATGATGATTTGGCAAAATAATTAATTATTATAATGAATATTTTACTGCCAGTGCCAAACACTGTGTTATTTGCAATGAATGCGTTATTTAGTCCTCACAAGTGATTTATGAGATTCGTACCGTTATTTTTGCATCTTATAGATGAGACAACCGGAGGTTAAGAGAATTTAATTAATCAAGCTGGTGAGGAGTAGGATCAGAATTTAACCTAGGCAATCAGATTTCTGAGCGCATGCTCTTAGCCACCATGCCAAAGAGCCTGAAACGCAGGTTAAGATCATCAAGGCGTCCTGTGTGGAAGTGATGAGTATGTGAAAACAGAGCGAGGCTAAAGGACCTAACCTTAATGAGATCTTCTGGCCACTTTTGCTACAAACATTGCAGCAGTCAGCACAGAGTCTAGAAAGAGAAAAGGCCAAGAGCAAGGATTTATCAGTATCCAAGCAGCACTTTAAAGACGATTGTCTGATTCTACCCATGACTGGCACAGGCAAACCCTTCTTGGTACTAAATGTCTCTAGAGAAGACAGTGACCTTTCTTCAGTTCCAAATGGTCTTGGTCCTCCTCCAGAGAGCATCTTTCCCACTGCCTGTTTGTCAAGCCACATCTCATATGCAAGTTGGTCTCCAAATTGGCTATGACTCAAGATCCAGTAACCTATGCAGATGAGTACTTTTGGATGAAAATAAATGGACACGCTGGCTTGCAGATGATGCTATTGCATTTTTGATTGTGCTGTTCACCCCAGTGGAAAGTGTGAACTCAAGTTTCCGGGTCTGAGCAGAGGAGTTTGGAGAAGGCAATGGCAATCCACTCCAGTACTCTTGCCTGGAAAATCCCATGGATGGAGGAGTCTGGTAGGCTGTAGTCCATGGGGTTGCTACTAGTCGGACACGACTGAGCGACTTCACTTTCACTTTTCACTTTCATGCATTGGAGAAGGAAATGGCAACCCACTCCAGTGTTCTTGCCTGGAGAATCCCAGGGACGGGGGAGCCTGGTGGGCTGCCGTCTATGGGTTCACACAGAGTCGGANACGACTGAGCGACTTCACTTTCACTTTTCACTTTCATGCATTGGAGAAGGAAATGGCAACCCACTCCAGTGTTCTTGCCTGGAGAATCCCAGGGACGGGGGAGCCTGGTGGGCTGCCGTCTATGGGTTCACACAGAGTCGGACACTACTGAAGTGACTCAGCAGCAGCAGAGGTGTTTGGGTGCTGAAGTGAAATCGCTCAGTCGTGTCTGACTCTTAGCGACCCCATGGACTGTAGCCCACCAGGCTCCTCCGTCCATGGGATTTTCCAGGCAAGAGTGCTGGAGTGAATTGCCATTTCCTTCTCCAGGGGAACTTCCCAACCCAGGAATCGAATCCAGGTCTCCCGCATTGCAGGCAGATGCTTTACCGTCTGAGCCACCCTGCTAACTCAGTTGCAATCCTTCCTATTTGTAAAAGTTTTATCACGTAGAGGGGGCCATGTTTTCTGGCTTTTGATGTTTCTGTAGGCTATGGGTACAATCAAATGTGTTTCTAATCTTACAAAAACAAATAAACAAACAAACAAACCCAGAACTTAGGAAATGCAAAGTTGGTTTAGGTACTCGTTCCACTCTTGAGTGGGGCTCCACGCATCATCCGGTTTATGCCCAAGTCTGCTCGTCTACCCACACATTTCAGTTTAAACCTCTTATTGAAATGCCCTTGGTCAGTCCTTTTGAACAAGCTTAATCATTTTCATAAAAGAAGATGATATTTATCCAGATGATATTTTGGCCTGGAACATTGGTTCTTCAACGTGGCTACAAATTAAAATAACTCCAAGGAGTTTTCTACAATACTGATGGCCAGACTACATCTCATAGCAATTCATTCAATATCTCTGGGAGAGAAGCTAAGCTTTCTAAAACTCCCAGGTAATTCCAGTATACAGGCAAATGTGAGAAATATAGATCATATTAAACAGATAGGAATATTGTTGTTTAGTCACTAAGCCATGTTGTACTCTTTTGAGACCCCTTAGACTATAGCCTGCCAGGCTCCTCTGTCCATGTGATTTCCTAGGCAAGAATACTGGAGTGGATTGCCATTTCCTTTTCCAGAGGATCTTCCCAACCCAGGGATCAAACCCACATGTCCTGTGCTGGCAGGCAGATTCTTTACCACTCAGCCACCAGGAAAGCAGATATGAATTTATCTTAAATTATTATTAGTATTAGTAATTGCTTTCTCCTTTTATAAACTAAAAACTGAAACCGACTAATCTTCATTATTTTTTATTTACTCTTTTAAGGAAGTTAAAATAAACATAATAAATATAATCAAACTAGAGCTTTAATTAAAATTTCCAATTCTAATATTTTTGTTTATTTGTTTAGCTGTTCATTTATTGTATTCATTTGCAAAGTCAGTTTTGGGAAACAATTTTGAATGAATTTATAGTAAACTGAGGAACATACTGTTATAGCTGACACAGCCTTTCTTTATAATTCTGATAGAACCTTAATAGGAACACCTACATCTCTAATGCTAGATTATGACTACATTTTCATAAAAATTTAATGAAATTATAAATGATTTACACATGCATGTTTATATATATGTATTGCTGTTTTAAAATTAATTATTGTGATAATTTTCTACATTTTGTAATATTTTTACAGAAATAAAAGGCAGCTGCTTTTCAGAATTCCAGGTGATGTTTACATCCTTGGCTATTCAAATAGTGCCTTTTAGAATTATGTGAAGGGAACTGATGATGAGGAATTATTTTGGTTTTGTTTGTGTTTTGTTAGTGTTCAAGATCTTTCTTGAAAAAACATTTCCATATGCCCTTTTGTAGATTTCCTTCTTTTCTATTTAAAAATCACACATACACACACACACGCACAAATGCATACATACACACACACACACACACACAAACACACCCGTCCAGATCTCAGTTATGAAATCTAAGAATAATAGATAGTCCATGATTCCTTCCAGTTGGGTAAACCACAAGGTATATTTCCTGGGGTTCTGACACCTCAGCTTTATAAGCTACCTCCTCTTAAGGTCCACGGGAACTCATCATCAGCTGAGACATTGACTTTCACATTCTCATGTTTCATAACTTCCTTGCAAGACTTGCCAGTGTCACCCGTCTCTTTCCTCAGTGTCCACAGCACTATCCTTTCCTCATTCTCCTCTGAAAATACCGTCTTTTCAACTTACTCCTCTTTCTTCTTCTTTTCTTGATGTACAAGTATAATGATCCTTAGTTTACCCTTCTTCCATGCAGGTTTTATTTATCTAATTCGGTGCAGAAAATTGCCATGTAGAAGATCTAAAATCTCTTTTTCTATTTATAACTCCCGTATTCCTCTAGAAATTCATACCTATGTTTACAGCTGCTTTTGGAGAGCCAACATCTGCAGAGCTCTTCTGCTCTCTCTGCACATAAATTTATCTGAGAATCATTTACTAAGTTGAGCATCAAGTATATATTATGCATTGACTAATGCTCTCTGTTCTGAGGCATGGATGTTGCATTTACCAATATTCACCTACATTAAGATCCAGTGGAAGAGAAAACCAAGACTGGGAGTACCCAGTCCCATCTTAGTCACCTGCACTGTATAACTTTATACATATCTAACTCTCAGTTTTACTTTTTCTGATATGAAAACTGTGGTTGATTGGCAAAAGGAACTCTGAATGGATAAGTCTCACCTTGAACCTACTAGTATTATCTTAGAGAATTAATGTTTATTTCCTCCCTTTGAATTTATCTTGTATTATATTTTCTGTCATTTCTGTCAAAAAATAGTGGGCTCTTGACAATCCCCAAGATGGTTTAGCTTCTCCTCAAACTTCCTTTCCCAGGTAGAACTGATTGAACCTTGTACAAAAAGACATACACTCAAAAAGTTCTTGGAAGTATTTTGTTCATTTCCTTACTTGAAAAGTGCTCACAGAATTGCCTTCTTTACTGGCTTCTGCAGGAAATGCCCCTCATTTCGACTGGGCTGACTGGGACATGTGAGGTTTTAGTTAGTGGGCATTTCCAGGACCATTACTTTTCTGCCAGACTGTCCGCTGCCCTCTCACGCCTCTTTAATTTGCTAAAGTGTTAGCAATTAGCATTGATTTGCTTAACGAGGTGCCAAGCCAGCACATCAGCTTTTATAAAAAGAGAAACTCAGACACTGGGAGATCTTTATTTTCAACTTTTTTGTCTTCTTTTGCCAAAATATGCTACAAGGATTTCTGGCTTGCCTCTTCAGTTGCATGTGAAATTATGCAAGAAATCAGATAGCCGGATAACCAAATAACAGATAGGAAATACATGTGCATTGGCAAGGAATAATTAGTGTGAAAAAAATTTAAATTTATACAATATCAATATCAGTGTTCCCTGAAAGAATGAAAGGAATACATTGCAACATGCTTTTTATCCTCAAATAGTGAAATGATCTCTGTCAGTCCCCTTAAGCAGATTGTCACTGACTTCCTAATTGTAAATATATTTCTCCCTGGCCAACAGCCAACCTAGCACCACATGACATTCTCCTTTATTTAATATCTATTTAGTGAAATGCACTTATGTAAAAAGCATTTTGTTTCAGGGAAATTCTCTGGGGTTGTCCATTTCCTTAGCCAATTCCTTTTGCTTCCTTTGCCAGTTCAGTTCAGTCGTTCAGTTGTGTCCGACTCTTTGCAGCCCCGTGGACTGCAGCACGCCAGGCCTCCCTGTCCATCACTGGAGTCCAACTCCCCGAGTTTACTCAAATTCATTGAGTCATCCATTGAGTCGGTGATGCCATCCAACAGTCTCACCCTCTGTCGTCCCCTTCTCCTCTTGCCCTCAGTCTTTCCCAGCATCAGGGTCTTTTCAATGGAGTCATCTCTTCGCATCAGGTAGCCAAAGTATTGGAATTTCAGCTTCAGCATCAGTCCTTCCAATGAATATTTAGGACTGATTTCCTTTAGGATAGACTGGTTGGAACGCCTTGAAGTCCAAGGGACTCTCAAGAGTCTTCTCCAACACCACAGTTCAAAAACATCAATTCTTCAGTGCTCAGATTTCTTTATAGTCCAACTCTCACATCCATACATGACTACTGGACAAACCATTGCCTCGACGAGACAGACCTTTGTTGGAAAAGTAATGTCTCTGCTTTTTAATATGCTGTCTAGGTTGGTCATAACTTTTCTTCCAAGGAGTAAATGTTTTTTTATTTCATGGCTGCAGTCATCATCTTTAGTGATTTTGGAGCCCAAAAAATAAAGTCTGCCACTGTTTCCACTGTTTCTCCATGTATTTGCAATGAAGTGATGGGATCGGATGCTGTGATCTTTTTTTTCTGAATGTTGAGCTTTAAGCCAACTTTTTCACTCTCCTCTTTCACTGTCATCAAGAGGTTCTTTAGTTTTTCTTCACTTTCTGCCATAAGGGTGGTGTCATCTGCATATCTAAGGATATTGATATTTCTCCCNCACTGTTTCCACTGTTTCCCTATCTATTTCCCATGAAGTGATGGGACCAGATGCCATGATCTTAGTTTTCTGAATGTTGAGCTTTAAGCCAACTTTTTCAATCTCCTCTTTCACTTTCATCAAGAGGCTTTTTAGTTCCTCTTCACTTTCTGCCATAAGGGTGGTGTCATCTACATATCTGAGGTTATTGATATCTCTCCTGGCAATCTTGATTCCAGCTTGTGCTTCTTCCAGCCCAGCGTTTCTCATGACGTACTCTACATAAAAGCTAAAAAAGCAGGGTGACAATATACAGGCTTGACGTACTCCTTTTCCTATTTGGAACCAGTCTGTTGTTCCATGTCCATTTCTACCTGTTGCTTCCAGACCTGCATATAGGTTTCTCAAGATAGTATTCCCATCTCTTTCAGAATTTTCCACAGTTTATTGTGATCCACACAGTCAAAGGCTTTGGCATGGTCAATAAAGCAGAAATAGATGTTTTTCTGGAACTCTCTTGTTTTTTTCATGATCCAGTGGATGTTGGCAATTTGATCCCTGGTTCCTCTGCCTTTCCTAAAAGCAGCTTGACATCTGAAAGTTCCTGATTCACGTATTACTGAAGCCTGGCTTGGAAAATTTTGAGCATTACTTTACTAGGAAGTGAGATGAGTGCAATTGTGCAGTGGTTTGAGCATTTTTTTTTTTTTTTGCATTGCCTTTCTTTGGGATTGGAATAAAAACTGACCTTTTCCAGTCCTGTGGCCACTGCTGAGTTTTCCAAATTTGCTGGCATATTGAGTGCAGCACTTTCACAGCATCATCTTTCAGGATTTGAAATAGCTCAGCTACCATTCCATCATCTCCACTAGCTTTGTTCACAGTAATGCTTCCTAAGGCCCATTTGACTTCACATTCCAGGATTTCTGGCTCTATGTAAATGACCACACCACCATTGTTATGTGGGTCATTAAGACCTTTTCTGTACAGTTCTGTTGTGTATTCTTGCCACCTCTTCTTAATCTTTTCTACTTCTGTTACTTGTTACTTCTGTTAATCTCTTCTACATACCATTTCTGTCCTTTATTGTGCCCATATTTTTGTGAAGTGTTCCTGTGGTATCTCTAATTTTCCTGAAGAGAACTCTAGTCTATCCTATTCTATTGTTTTCCCCTATTTCACTGCATTGTTCACTTAAGAAGGCTTTTTTATCTCTCCTTGATGTTCTTTGGAACTCTGCATTCAGTTAGGTATATTTGCCCTTTCTTCTTTCCCTTTGGCTTCTGTTCTTTTCTGAGCTATTTGTAAGGCCTCCTCAACCATTTTTGCCTTGTTGCATTTCTTTTTCTTTCTGATAGTTTTGGTCACTGTCTCCTGTACAGTGTTATGTTTATAGTTTATGAATATATGTAATCATGAATATACGTAAGTGCTAATACATCATGTGTATCTATGTAACTCTGAAAAAATTGAAACCCAATTGCACAGCATCCATAAAACTTTATATTGATCTAGAATAGTAAAATCTGTTCCTGATTATTACCCATTTGATTTATTTAGTTGGTTAAACCATGATATCTGGAAATCTCTGCTCTGTGGAATTTTTCAATCCTTTCAATCCATATAGTCATCGTATTATCCTTTCCAGTGTCCTGCATCCTCTCCAGGGCTTTACATGTCTTTTGGCAGGAAGTCACAAAGTCAAACAGTATCCACTGGGATTAGACAGCTGAATGAATTGAATGTTGGCTATGCAAAAGATGACGATTATGACTACTTGACCCTCTGCACTGACAACTCAGCGGTCAATAATTGTGGCTACATGACTATGATCTGCCTATGTCAACAGTGGTAACTGAAAGTAACACTCATACGCTGAGTTTGGTGAAAGAATGGCCAATTATTAAAGAATATTAAAGTTAAATATTAAATAGAGACCAGACTCAAAATGTACTGAGCAGACAAAAAGAATTAAACTACATAAGTGAAACAGTTTAACTTCTTCTGCAATACAAATGAAACTTAAGTTAGGCCACTTCTTGTAAATGCCTCGAGGGAAAAGCATAAATAAAAACTAAGCTGAATATGAGGTAACCACATTTAACTAATCTGCTATCACTAGGAAAATTCTAATGCTATAAGAAGTAAAGAATAAACAACCTTGCATTTTCACTATAAGCTATCCTATAACAATATATCTCTGAGCTTTATTTCACTGATTTAAGAGCCCCCAGTTTGTGAAGTGTTATTATGTATACCAAAAAGAATCTCCCTAATGACTATTTTATTGACTAGTGGTTTTAATTTTGCTATTTCTGTGCTTTTGACAGTGTGTTAGCTGCAAATGACTATTATCACACCATGTCTTGTGAACAATAACTGCACCTGCTACAAAGACTGTGCTTCTCCCTCAGGCTCTCAATCAGGTGTGCCTTTGGTGGCTTAATCATGCACTTTTACCCTCCTAATTCAATCTCCAATGTTCCAAAGGGCCTCCTTAGACACTTAGGACACAAAGATGAATAAGGAAGCTCCCAACACCAAGAGCATAGCATGCCCCACCCATCCACATATGCACCAGCCAGGCAGCCTCAGTGGGGAGAACAGTGTGCCAGGGTCTCTCTCCAAAGGTGGCCAGTGAGGATGCACAGAGTGGGAACTTCATTGTGAGTCTCCTGGCTCTCACCATCAGCTGCAGAGATTTACAGATGGCTTAAACTCTTTGAGTCTGTTCCTTCAGGCAGATATTTGGGCCTGTCAGGTACAAGAGACTGTGTTGATGCTGAGTGAGAGCCCACAGATCTTGTGGGGCTCTTAGAAACTTAGTGTAGAAGGGAGTTAGGGGTGTGAATACAACAACTATCTCTCAGGATGTGAAACAGAAGGACTCTGGATACAAGAAGCAGAAGAGTACTTTCTGCTGATAAGAGTCAGACAAAGCTTGATAGAAGCCAAGAACAGCAGAGTCTGGCTGATACCAGCAGGTATGAGGGTGAATGGATGAACCAGAGCGAGAGGTAGGACATCACACTGGCTTGCTGATAAACAGGAGAAGAGTATTCCGTTATTTTCTTAACAATTATATATTAAATACTTCCTTGACTCTATATAGAGGCAAATAAAACAGAAACATATAAAGAAAAATAAAACAGGAAAAATGATCTGCCTTTATGGTAAGTAAATTATGCTAGGAGAAGGAAAATAAACAAAAAAATGGGCAAAATAAATATTATGTTAGAGGATGAAAATGCTATGCAGATGAAAAGATTAAAACAAAAAGGGAGCATTTGCAGTTTTTCTCAGAGAAAGTGAGATTGGAGTGGAAGCTCTTCCTCTGGGATAAAGGAGAGATACCTGGAAGAAGAGTCAGACAAGCCTATGAGGAAGTGTGCCTGGGAACCCAGGGACCCACGACATGTCAGTAATGGAGCAGACGAATGACGTGATCTGCCTTAGTGACAACTGGGTAGACAATAAGTGGAAGGCCAACGGTTGAGCCTGGGAGTCCGAGAAGATCAGACTGGGTTGGGCAACAACACAGTGGGGCTCTGGGGGAAGGTGTGTGAGAGTGGCCAGAGTTTGATTCTGGATTGGATCTGGGTGTGAGAGGAAAGACAGACCTAGAAGACTAAAGGTTTTTCTAGCCTGAGATGTCATTGAATGCAATGGGGACATCTGGTGGAACATGTTTGCAGAGGAAAAGTACGTTCAGCCTTGGGCATTTCATGTGAGATGTGACCATGGAGCAGAAAAACAAAGAAGGTGCTCAGAAATGAGCAGTGAGGTCCAGGCTGGAAGCACAATGTGGGTGTTACCACGAACAGAAGATGCACACCCCCAGGCAGCAGGAGTAGACAGGAAAGGGAAGAGTTCAGAGACAAGAAGGATCTATCAAGAGAGCCTGAGAAGGAAGGAGCCCCAGGACAAGAGGAGCACAGCAGAGCATGAAGCTGCCATGTGCAGAGTGAAGAAGGGTGGGCAATAACCTGCAGCTCACTGGGATAGGGACCAACGGCTGACTTCTCAGTAAGAAGTTCATTGGGGACTTGACTAGATGTAGTGGAGAGGACAGAAGTTTAATTGGAGTAGCTCAGGAAATGGGACAGCAGCTGGAGGATGATGGCATAAAAAGAGTGTTTAAAATGGGTCAAGCAAATGCATTGTTCACATAAAAAGGTGTTGTGGTTTTTTTTTTTAATCTCTCCTTGCTTGTCTCTGAAATTCTGCACTGCTCCTTAGAAGGGAAGCTATGATATACATAGATGGCATATTAAAAAGCAGAGACATCTCTTTTCCACCAAAAGTCCATACAGTCAAACCTATGGTTTTTCCAGTAGTCATGTATGGATGTGAGAGCTGGACCATAAAGAAGGCTGATCATTGAAGAACTGATGCTTTTGAATTGTGGTGCTGGAGGAGATTCTTGAGAGTCCCTTGGGCTACAAGAAGATCAAACCAGTCAATCCTAAAGGAGATCAACTCTGAATATTCATTGGAAGGACTGACGCTGAAGCTGAAGCTTAAATACTTTGGCCATCTGATGCAAAGAGCTGGAAAAGATCCTGATGCTAGGAAAGATTGAGTGCAGGAGGATAAGGGAGTGACAGAGGATAAGATGATTGGATGGCATCACCAACTCAGTGGACATGAGTTTGAGCAAACTCCAGAGATAGTGAAGGACAGGGAAGCCTGGCATGCTGCAGTCCATGGGGTCACAGAGTCAGACATCAGTTAGCAACTGAACAACAACAAATATATACTCTATGGAGACTCTGAAACCACAAAGTGAATAATATGAATTAAAAGCATCCACATAAAATGAAACTGATAATGATTAAAATCAAAATTATATAAATTCTGGTAAATTTTATGGTGACTTTGCATTTTATCATTGCACGTAGTAAGACTGATCACTGATCAAATATTGATTGCAAAAATAAATTTGATTTGCATTTCTTGATGACTAGTGATTTTGCTGGGGTGGGGGTGGCTTTCAAAATTTTTATCTTCAGAACCTGAAAGAGTTGGTTAACAAAGTTAGGTAGACTGTTACAATCTGAAGGCCAGGTTTGCAGGCCTCCTAATGAGGGCAGATGCATGTGAATATGTAGGAGGAGTGGCCAGGACTCTTACTGAGGTCCCTGCACAAACAAGTGGCCATGGGCAGTCCCAGGACAGTGCACATGGAACCCACCTCCCTGCACAAGCAGGTCCACTGGACCAAGGGCTCTCCTCAAGACATGAGCTCTTTGTGATGCCACAGCACCAGGCTTTAAGTGCCCCACATCCTCTGGAGCTATGAGGCAAGGGTACATTGAAGTGGTTCTCAACAAAGGCTTCCCTGGTAGCTCAGCTGGTAAAGAATCCACCTGCAATGAAGGAGACCCTGGTTCAATTCCTGTATCAGGAAAACTCCCAGAGAAGAGATGCCATCCAACCATCCAACCCACTCCAGTATTCTTGGGCTTCCCTGGTGGCTCAGTAGGTAAAGAAACTACCTGCAGTGCGGGAGACCTAGGTTCAATATCTGGGTTAGGAAGCTCTCCTGGAGGAAGGCATGGCAACCCACTCCAGTATTCTTGCCTGGAGAATCCCCATGGACCAAGTCTGGTGGGCTATATTCCACAGGGTCACAGAGTTGGACGCAACTGAGCGACTAAGCACACAGCACAGTTCTCAGCAAGTAAATGGATGCGGAAGTGTTATTTGCTGTATACAGTCTCAGATCATGACAATGTCCCCCATGATGTGTCATACAATTCTTCTTTATGACTGAGTGAAATAAATCTGAGGATAAATCCAAGGAAAATACTGAGAGTTGAAGCTACATGTTGGGGATGGAAAATCAACATACTGAAGGTCACTGAGTCCCTGAATCTCTGATTGGAGGAAAATCAACAAGCAGAATTATTTGCTAGTTGAAAGCTTAAGCCTGTGGTGATGTGTTATATGAAGTAAACAGAAGTTTGTAAAATATTTAAATGCCTAATATCATCATGTATATCTGTTATAGAAGCAAACTATAAAGTCAATAACAAAAAAGATATGTTGTGAAGAAAGTTTTTCAAGGAAACATCTATTCCAAAATCTAAAAATAGTAAATATTACTTGAAGTTCTGAAAGAATAAAGTTCAAATGCAATTTATAAATTTATCAATTTAAGACAGGTTGTGTTCTCCCTAAATAACATTTGTGTGTTCATGGTGTATCATATTTTAATTCTATGATCCTTACTTTTTTCAGATATTTTAGAGCTGGTATGAGTGTTAATTACTTTCTTGTGCATAAAAATATAATTGAATAGAGCCACCAGCATAATGTTTTTCTTTATTTATTTATTTTGGAGGAATTGCTAAATGAGTGAAAAGCACAGTGATTCCCTTCCTGACCAGCTCCAAGGAATGACAGCTGTATTCCTCCGCTTCAGATAACTAGTGCTTTCTTGGAATCACCTCTGGTCCTCAGTACCCAAATGGGAACACATCTAAAGATTTTCAACTTTTGCCTTCTGCTCAGTTATTTGTGGTAGTTTATCAGGGAGAATTTAATTCTGAGAAGAGCTGAAGTTCTCTGTGCCTAACAGGCTAAAGATTCAATGGAGAATCTGATGGTGGAAATAGGCAGCACCTTTCTGGGCATAGCTGGGGTAGACTATCACCAGTGCCATTAAGGAAGAAGTTGCTGCTGCTAAATAGCTTCAGTCATGTCCAACTCTGTGTGACCCCATGGACGGCAGCCCACTAGGCTTCTCTTTCCCTGGGATTCTCCAGGCAAGAACACTGGAGTGGGTTGCCATTTCCTTCTCCAATGCATGAAAGTGAAAAGTGAAAGTGAAGTCGCTCAGTCGTGTCCGACTCTTCACGACCCCATTCACTGCAGCCTACCAGGCTCCTCTGTCCATGGGATTTTCCAGGCAAGAGTACTGGTGTGGGTTGCCATTGCCTTCTCAGAAGAAAGAAGCTAGGAATTTTAATTTTATGGATCAGAAGACTTGATATTGTTAAAATATCAGTTCTCTCCAAATCAATATATACAGACTTCATTGCAATCCCATTCAAATTATAAGCAAGTTTTTTGTCTATACATTGTTTTTTAATTTATTTTTAATTGGGGTATAATTGCTTTACAATGTTGTGTAATGTGTTTCTGCTGTACAACAATGTGAATCAGTCATAAGTATACATATATCCACTCCCTCTTGAACCTCACTCCCACCAACCCTGCATTCACCCTTCTAGGTTGTCACAGAGCACTGGGTTTAGCTTCCTGTGATATACAGCAATTTCCCACTAGCCATCTATTTTACATATTATAATGCATATGTTTCAATGCTTTTCTCACAATTTGTCCCATCCTCTCCTTCCTCCACTGTGTCCACAATTCTGTTCTCTATGTCTGTTTCTCTATTTCTGCCCTGAAAATACATTCATCACTGCCATTTTTCTAAATTCCATATATATGTGTTAATATACAATATTTGGTTTTTTCTTTCTGACTTACATCACTGTATAAAAGGCCCTAAGTTCATTCACTCAGTTCAACTGACTCACATTCGTTTTATGGCTGAGTAATATCTCATGATATATTTGTACCATGACTTCTTTATCTATTCACCTGTCATTGGACATCTAGGTTGCTTCTATGTCTTGACTATTGTAAATAGTGCTGCAATGAATATTTGGATCCATGTGCCTTTTTGAATTATGGTTTTCTCTGGGTATGTGCCCAGTAGTGGGATTGCTGGGTAATATGGTAATCTCATTCCTAGTTTTTAAAGTAATCTCCATATTATTCACCATAGTGGCTGTATCAATTTACAATCCCATCAAACATGCAAGTGCAAGAGTTAGTAACTCAGTCGTGTCTGACCCTGTGTGACTCCATGGACTGTAGCCTGACAGGCTCCTCTGTCCATAGTGAGAGGGTAACAGGCAGGAAGGCCAGGGGTCTCCAAATGAAAGAAATAGCTTGCAAGTGTCAGACATTTTTATCTCCCTTAAGCAGCAGGAGGAAACAAATGAATGATACTTTTTTCCTTCTCTATACAAATTTAAAAGGTGGTTTCTCTTTAAATTCTGTGTTGCCATGACACCTGGTTTCACCTGAAGTTAACCAATGCCTTTTTCTTATGGAAATGTTAATCTTAAGATATGCTAATGTACTATGCATTTACCCCAAACTCTGTTTTCAAGTCTGTTCTGTCTTTTGGCTCAGAACCTACTTAATAAACCAGTATGTTATACTCCCATATTGTTCCTCTAATCTATGTAAATGACACTATTTGTATGGTGCTCTGCCCTTCTTCAAGATTCAAGTTAATCTTTTTATGGCCCAAGATAAACCATTTGGAGCCAAGATTATCCCAAAATACATCTTATGGGTGAGGGGCCTGATGTCATTCTAAGTTGTGAGACATTCCTTTCTTTCATTAATAGACTGCTGGTGACTATACAACATCCAGCTAAAGACTAGCAGGGGGGTACTCTTTCTGCCCCCTTCTGATGCCTATGTCAGAAGCTTTCTCTATCTCCTTTCAGTTCAGTTCAGTTCAGTTGCTCAGACGTGTCCGATTCTTTGCGACCCCATGAATCACAGCACACCAGGCCTCCCTGTTCATCACCATCTCTATCTCCTTTCAGTTCAGTTCAGTTCAGTCGCTCAGTCCTATCCAACTCTTTGCGACCCCATGAATCACAGCACACCAGGCCTCCTGTTCATCACCATCTCCCGAAGGTCATTCAGACTCACGTCCATCGAGTCTGTGATGCCATCCAGCCATCTCATCCTTNGGGTGTTAATTCTAGAAGGTCTTGTAGGTCTTCATAGAACCATTCAACTTCAGCTTCTTCAGCATTACTGGTTGGGGCATAGACTTGGATTACCATAATATTGAATGGTTTGCCTTGGAAATGAACAGAGATCATTCTGTTATTTTTGAGATTGCATCCAAGTACTACATTTTGGACTCTTTTGCTGACCATGATGGCTACTCCATTTCTTCTAAGGGTTTCTTTTGCGCAGTAGTAGATATAATGATCATCAGAGTTAAATTCACTCATTCTAGTCCATTTTAGTTCACTGATTCCTAAAATATCAATGTTCACTATTGCCGTCTCCTGTTTGATCACTTCCAATTTTCCTTGATTCATACACAAAACCTTGTGTTTAAATTAGCTGCCATGGGGCCTTTGGATGCTCCGTATCAAAGGAAGACTATTTTCCATTTACTTTCAGTGGTATGGAGACAAAGATAAGGCTACCTTTTATCAGCAGTAGGAAGCTCAGCTGGTAAGTGGTTATGTCTCGGTTGTTCCCCAGACAGTATTCATGGCCCCACAGAGTATACTATTTTAATGATTTCACACACAATATTAATGAAGAATTACTAAACAAACAAACAAAAAAGACAGAAGAAATATTCCCTGCCTTTCAGTGGACTAACCCTGCAGTGTTTTCCTATGGAGAGGAGGTAATTGAACAATAGGCTCATTGTTTGCAAATTCAGCACCCAGAGATCTCTCTTCCAGTTTGTTGTTTGTTTTTCAGATGTGAAAAGATTACCTCAGAAGATGAAGTATTGGAAAAATACAGTAGTTAACAATATTGTGATCATACTAAGAGAAAATACTGCAGACAGAAAATCAGGAAATTCATAAACAGTGTACAACAGTAATGTGGAGGTAAAGAAACTCAATGCACTAGTTTGGGTCACTGACTATGTTTTTGTCTCCTGCTCACAACCTTTTCTACCTTCTATGGATCTCTCTCCCATTGCTCTGCCCAGGCAGGTAGATACCTGGCACCAACTACTGGGGGAAAGAAAGGGGAGAGAGTCATTTTAATTGCCCTGTTACCCAGTCTATCTATGTAACAATCCTTCATCTACAAATTCAATCTCAAAATAATTGATAACATGCTAAGTTGCTTCAGTCATGTCTGACCCTTTGTGACCCTGTGGACTGTGTGGGATCCTCTGTCTATGGGATCTTCCAGGCAAATACTGGAGTGGGTTGCCATTTCCTTTTCCAGGGGATCTTCCCCACCCAGGGATCGAACCTGCGTCTCTTAAGTCTCGTGCACTGGGAGGCAGGTTCTTTACCACTACCACCACCTGGGAATTAATAGTGCCACCTATAATTGATAACAAAAGCTTATAAAAATTCAGAGTGACAGCAGTAAGACTGATTGAAAATCTTGAAGGCTCTACAGCCAGACCACCGGTTTTGATACTTTAAATCATGATACTTAAGTCAAGCTGAGATTTAATATCTCAGTTGATCATAGAGTTGCTTTCACTAGATTATATTTTAATGTTAACCCCCAAAGTTTATTGAAGGACACTACACCTCAAAAACTTTATCAAAATCAGAAGTACACTTGCCACAAAGTGTTAAGGACCTGTCCTCTCTTTCCTTCCTGTCTTTGTAAGGCAAGGAATGTTAACAGGAAAGTGCTGAGAACATCCATGCTTCCTAGAGTAACTGGCTTTCAGTCCCTTGTATGATTATGCAAGTAATCATCTTTCTTTTCATTTTGGCTGCCAGAAAGATCAGAGTGAAATTTGAAACCTCAATAGAACAATTATGTTTGACCTTTTTTATCTGCCTTTTAAAGTCTTCTATTCCCTGGTTTCTATTTTTCTTTTTCTACTCTGTCATTATTTTCTTGAAAGCATTTGAATGATAAAATCTATGAAACAGGCAGTGTAGGCACCTCCATTTTCCTGAGGAAAATTTTTGCTATGTGTTGATTAAATGACATTTCCAAGATTTGATTGATAAGCTAAGAGTTAAATATAGATTTGTTCACACAAAGTCATGTTCTCTTCACATGAAGCCAGGGGTTCTCAGTGGGACGAGGTAAGTGGGACTGGTGGTGATGTTACTCTCCTTGAGACATACCACAGTGTTTGGAAATAAGTTCAGCTGTCACAAACGTGGGAAGGATTGATACTGGCATCTAATGAGTAATTGTACAATGTACAGGTCAAATCTCCCTTTCCCCTAAAGCAATTATCCAACTCAAAATGCCAGTAGTGCTAAGACTGAGAGATCCTGCATTACAATTAACCCTCTTCGATACTATTTTTAAGAGTTTTTGCGTAAGTTATCATGCCTTCCTTCTTTTTGTCATTTTACTTTCAGCACCTTTGTCAGTTGTCTTAATATGTGTTAGTTGCTCAGTTGTGTCTGACTCTTGAGACTCTATGAACCGTAGCCCACCAGGCTCCTCTGTCCATGGGATTTTCCAGATAAGAATATTGAAGTGGGTAGCCATTCCCATCTCCAAAGTATCTTCCCAAACCAGGGATCGAATCTGGGTCTTCTGTGTTGCAAGCAAATTCTTTACTGTCTGAACCACCAGGGAAGCCAGTTGTCTACATTTTTTAAAATATTTTTTTTAATTGTACTCTTTGATTACTTAATTTGATAGTATTTTTCTCTTTTCATTTTATTTAATTCCACTACATGGTTTACTTTGTACATGGTTTAATAAGAAAATAAATTTATGAAAGAGGAATATAAAGTATTTTGGCCCATGAAATTGAGAATAATACCTATGGTGATGGGAAGTGCACAAGATCTTTCTTTATCTGTAATTCACTAGATTAGGATATTATTTCTCTAGCAGGAATCCCAGTCCTTGATTGTGATCTTCCAATTAAGCTCATCTCTTTCAATGTTTAATCTCCAAAAGAATTAATTTTACCTTACTATCTTATAAAGAACGCAGATTATTGAAAATGACTTCCAGTCTAATTTCCTCACAAGAATTTATCTTCTTGAAAGAGACAGTATAAATCATTTGGGAAAAATGCCTTCCTTTCTGTGCTCTACCAAAAAAAAAAAAAGGAGAGAATGATATTCTGTGTTGAAACTACAGTAAGCCAAAGACCCTGATGCTGGAAAAGATTGAGGGCAGGAAGAGAAGGGGACAACAAAGGATGAGATGGTTGGATGGCATCACTGACTCAATGGACATGAGTTTGAGTAAACTCCAGGAGTTGGTGATGGACAGGGAGGCCTGGTATGCTGCAGTCCATGGGGTCACAGAGTCGGACACGACTAAGCAACTGAACTGAACTGAACTAAAAGCATAGATAGGTTCTGGACAGAAAGATGAGATAGATAGATGAGGATTTTTTTTGTTTGTTTTTTAATGCTGGTTCAGTGAGAAACCAGAATAAGGTGATCCACCCTTGGGAAGTGCTCCTTACAAAGTGATTCACAAGCTGGGATCTGAGGGTAGAGGAGAAGCTGTAGATCTTCACTGAAGGGTGCTGGAAAATGCTTTTCAGGCACTTGTGCTTGACAGTGAAGACACTGAGGTGACAAAGCACGGGTGAAATTAGTAAACGGGAAACGCTTATTGTGACTGGAGCTTGGTAAGGAAGCACCGGGATTTGATTTGACAGAACTTGGAAATGGTCTGTCTTGGTGGTAGAGAGAACTATCAACAGTAACTTCCAGACATCCAAGTGCAGTGACTGGCTGGATAATAGTGCCAGTTACTGACCTGGCCAAGACCAGAGAGAGATGTACCCAAGAAGATGGAATGGGCAGTCTGGGGTATGTTTTGTTATGTTTGTTTGGCTATTTTCTTTCTCTTTTCTGTGTTTTATTTTCTTTCTTTTTCTTCTCTTCTTAGATACCAACAGGGATATTTTCAAATAGGAAATTAGTTATACGCGTTTGACATTCTTTGAGGCAATTAGACTACAGTTTAATTTTAGTCCTTGACATGCAGTTTCTATTATAGCCATGGAAATGGATAACACACGTTACTGAGAAAAAAGTGTCCAAAAGAATACTGACAACTCAGAATGGAGTCTTGAGAAATTCTAATGTTTAGAGCTCAAAAGTAGGATGAGAAGAGAAAGAAAATTAAGAGGTAACCGGAAAAGCACATTATCTAGTAATCTTACCACTGAAGCCGGTAGCAAGTAGTGAGTGATTAAATATAATGTATTTAAATAACAAAAAAACTTTATAGTGTAAATCTAGTCCCCCAAATGAAGAATGAACCTCTCTGTCTTGGTTGGCAAGTTATTTTCCAGTTAAAAATAATAATATTTATTCATTTTACTAGGAATAAATCTGTAGGAGGTCTAAAGATGGAAATATAAAGCTGGACTGAGAGAAAAAGGAAAAGCAGATTACTGCTTAAATAGTAATCTGGTAAAATATATTAGTGAAAAATTACAAACTGAAAGGAAATTATAGGAAGATATTAGTCATAGGCTATCTTACTATTCACATTTTTTTGGTGAATGGAAGTTTATACATTGAAAAATGCATATCCAAGTTATTTATGTATGTATGTGTTACTAAAATATCATAGAGTTAAACCCATACTTTCTGTTATCTGGGATTTTTAATCCATAATAGCTCTTTGATATCATACTAGCCATCCTATATCAATCTTGACTGATGCTTTGATGTGTGTGTGTTTTTTTTTTTTTTTTGAAATATACATGGTTTGGCTGGGGCTGTACTTCAAAGAGAAATCAGTCTTTTAATGGAAAAAAGCTTTTTCCTTGTTTAGAGGTAAGTATGTGAAAGTCCTAGACTAGTACAGATAAAAAACAGCTCTCAAAGTGTCAGAAGATCAGACAGAGGAACAAACCACATAAAACTCAGAGGTTTAAATCCCAGTCAGCTCCCAAGTGAATATTTCTTTGCCCACATCATTTGAAAACTTTCAATCTTGGGTTGAGAAGAAGGGAGTAAGGCAGGGTTTCCCGAGTTTGTCGTTACATAATGATTTCTGATTATCCTGAAGAGATTTGAGAACACAAGCTCAAGCATCTGAAAATCTTTGCAACTTCACACTCAACAAAGTTCATGACCCAAGTGAAATAAGGGTGGATAAGGGGTAGAACTTGAGAGGTTAGGAAAAGTTTATCATTTTCCAAAATTTGTGTATTGGTCAGTTCTGAGCTTGGGATGCTTTTCTCCTGATTCTTACTTAAACAAGGATCATTATTCCAGTCCCTCAACAGGAACCAAAAAGCCTTAATATTATCTTCACTCAACAAAGTTCATGACCCAAGTGAAATAAGGGTGGATAAGGGGTAGAACTTGAGAGGTTAGGAAAAGTTTATCATTTTCCAAAATTTGTGTATTGGTCAGTTCTGAGCTTGGGATGCTTTTCTCCTGATTCTTACTTAAACAAGGATCATTATTCCAGTCCCTCAACAGGAACCAAAAAGCCTTAATATTATCTGAACATTAGAGCAAATCAAAGCATCTTACTATTTACAAAAGAATGCTTATGCATCATACAGTGTAAAATATCAATTTTACTTTTGAAGCAAGAAGTATAAGTAAAAATTTTTTAACTAACATTTTAAGAGTCAATCAAATAGTATATATATATATTTTTTCTGTCAGGCAGGTAGAATGCTTGGATAAATTATTTATTCAATCATCTTAATATATCCTCATATCAGTTATTTACATTTTTAAAAATTCTTGCTATGTGAATAGTTGAAATAGTTTAAAATATGGCCATAAAATTATCCCAATTAAATATCAGGAAGGTTCAAAAGTATATTCTGTCTTTTACTTAACAGGTAGCTGTTTCATCCAAAGACTCAACTCTAGAAACTAAAATTGTCCTTAAAGAACTTTGTTTGGACATCTATGTATTATTGCAGGTCTATTCCAGCAGCAATATCTGAAGTATAGTTTTAGGATAAAATTACCTAAAGAGGCATAATTTGTCTTTACCTATTTCATTATTCATGTCCAGAAAACACTGGCAAAAAGGAGAACTTAATTATGGTGAAAATTATGTGGAAAACATGTGGATGTTTATACAAATATCATTCCAATAATGAAAATATGGGTAGTGTATGTTGGTAGTCTAATCTGTGTTCCCAGAGGCTATTTACGCTCTATCAAAAAACCCAAATTAGGATGACTATCTATCTTCCTTTCATAGAGCTTGCTAGGGAAATTAGCAAAATTCACCTTATTGGTAATACTAAGGCGATCATATCATTGAGGCATTGTGGTAATGTTAGTTAAGGCTCCAAATTCATTACCTAAATCACACATGCTTCATATTTTCCATGTAATGCAAATATCGACCTTGACTGTGGATCATTGAGACCATCCTATAGAAGCAAAATACTCCTACATCTATACACAAAGATATTCTCTTTCAAATGCAGACGTTATAGTAAAGCAGGCACACCCAACATCAACAACATTTTTCTTTTAGGAGAGCCATGGCTCTAAAGAAGTTTAAGTAATATTTGAAAAAAAAAATCTTAATATTCACAGGATTTTAATTCTTTTACTTTTTAAAAGATTTCTAAAATTATCATTTTTTCCACTGGAATACCCTGAAATACAAAACAGGATTTTATTGAAAGTCTTAGCCAAAACTAAAACACTGAGAGACAATAAGAAGTTAAGTGAAAAAGAGCTTCAGTCATTCTGTGATCAAAACTTGTGTTTTCCTAAGAGAACAGTTAGGAACTGATTGTATGGAAGGAAAAGGCTTGAATGAAAGGCCATAACAGTCCCTTGCTTTTGATGAATAGAGTGCAAATATATCTGGGGCCCTGCCAATCTCCCACTTAAAGATAAAATTAGCTATGCCAAACAAATGTCTAACTTTCTCCTGTGATAATTTTCTTTACAGGGAAATGACCTAGCAACATGGATGTTTAAAATGGATTCTCCCACTTGACTGTTTTATTTATAGTGCAATAGAGTACACATCTTTAAATTTAATGCTTGTTGAATTGAAACAACAAAGACAAATCTATAAAAAGAGTGCACAAGCCAAGACACCAAGTCAGTAAGGTATTTTACCACTCCTTAAGAAATGTGAACTATATTGACACCATGGAGAAGAGTGAAAAGTAAGAGAACACTGAAATAAAAATGAACTAAAGTGAATTTACCTCTTTCCCAGCCCCAGAGATAATAAATGCAAAATCACATTACTACCTTCTAACATTTGGCCCTGAACTACTTCCTGGGTACCTGGAGTAGTAAAGATCTGGTGTCGGGTTTTTGTCTTCAGTTAATTCATTAAGCTGCAAGGGGCTGAGAATATTAAATTTCATCAGTCTCATAAAATTGTCACCAGTATTAAACAATAAGTATGTTTGGATAAGAAAGCACTTTTTTTTTTCCTTCTAGAAAATACCTTACTCTCTACTAATAAATTTGTTTTTGTAAGTTAGAAGTAAGAAGTGGACTAATATTTAGTCCAGACAGAGATAATATGTTGGTGAGAATGTAGGTTAAGGATTCTGTTCAGGGAAATGAATTCATAACCTATTTGTGGCTACAGAGATAAGGCCTCATTTATGTAGAAACTATAAATAAAAGTAAGAGAGATACTTTTTTTTTTCCTATCTTGGAGTACTAGATCTTGTTTATGTATGCAATACCCCTAGCATCCGTTTGATGTAAGTGAAAAGTCTGATATCAATATAGCACTTGGTTTGAGGTTGACAATTTGAATATGAGCATGTATTCTCCAATTCTGTGAGTATGGTGATGTTATTTAACTGTTAGGAAGTAAATGATTAGGCGGCAGGCCTGTAATGTGAAGCCTTCTCTATTATCTGGCCAGTTATTAAAGCTGAGGGTTCCTGGAGGTTAACAGTCTATACTCGAGGATTAAGCTAAGTGTTTTCACTGATTGCTTCAGCTGTACCTGATATGATAAAGACCTCAGGGGGTGCAGTAGGTCCAAGAGGCTTTTATAGAACTACAAGCAAACTGATTTTTAATCCCAGTTTTTTAATCAAACCAAGACAATTCACATCCTCATGTAATGGAATACAGTATACACTTACTATTCTGCCACAAAGGTATTTTTAGTTCACGAGCCTCATCCCGTAATCTAGTGAAATGGGACTGGAATTTAACAACCAACATGAGACACTTAGTGAAATAGATGATGAATGGTATCATGAGAATTTCCTTCTGAGAGAAAAGAGAGCAAAAGAGTTAAAAACATAGCTACCTATGAGACCAATGGGGTTTCACTGACAAATCCATCTAAAATCCCAAGCTAAGACCAGTCTTTGAAATTTCTGAGAATGATGTGGACTGAAATCAGGAGTCTTCATCAGAAAGTGAATGATAAATTGCTATACGTCACAGACCCTGCCCCCAAAAAGATGGGGTCGTTTCCTCAGCTGTTTAGAAATCCTTTTCATTCCTCTGGTCTCCTTGCTATAGTGTGAGGCAAAGAAGCCCTAAAATAACTAGATAATAAAGAACACCCTTAAATGGAACCCTTACAGGAATTCTCGTGTGAACTTAAGGTGGGTCATGTAGAGGCCTGCAAAACGTGTAGCCTACGGCTCAAGGGAACAGATGTCTCAGTCAGATTCCAGGGCCGGCTACCTGACTTGATGAAATGAGCAGGCTTTTGGGTGCTCAGCCATGGACTGGTGAGCAGAGTCACAGCGCACTGATTGCCCTACCTGATGAGGTGGCTCACGTGATAAGAAACCACATCAGTGACAACAGGAGAGAAATCACTTAGAAACCGCTGTAAGTAAAATGCCCCAATGACAAGAGTCCACACACGACTTGCAAGTGGATTGTATTGGACCTCTATTAGGGACGCTGGGGAGCTGCAAATGGGTGTTAACTAGGATTGACACCTATTTCACTCTCAGATTCACTTATCCTCTAACAATAGCAACTTTGAAGAACACAGTGAAAAGTCAGAACAGGATTCCCTGTTATTCAGCTGATGCAGACATAATGTTACTATTTCTGGTCAGTCTGGGCCTTTTACTACTCTTGACATGCAGAATGGACAAAATACTGGGTGGTCAGGTCTCATTCTTTAATCCCCTTTAAGCAGAGTGGGCCATCAAAATAGATGCGAGCCAAAACATCTGGTAATTTTTTTTTTTTTTTTTTTTTTTTTAGGATTGGCTTATTTGTTCAAATAACATGTGTCTCATTGATTATGGGAGGACTTGGAAGTTTTCTCGGATTAGGGGATGTCAGAATATAGGAGAGAATGCAAATAAATAGCTGTGTGTGTTACTGACTTACCAGATTTTACTTTCATTTTACCTGATACAGTATTCTCAGATGATAGGGTAAATGATTTTCTTGTGTAAAATGCATGCATGCTCAATCTCTCAGTCATGTCTGACTCTTTGCAGTTCCATGGACTATAGCCAGTCTATGGGATTATCCTGCCAAGCATATTAAAGTGAGTTGCCATTTCCTCTTTCAAGGGATCTTTCCGACCCAGGGATTGAACCCAGGTCACCTGCAGCTCCTATACTGGAACTNTGCATGCTCAATCTCTCAGTCATGTCTGACTCTTTGCAGTTCCATGGACTATAGCCAGTCTATGGGATTATCCTGCCAAGCATATTAAAGTGAGTTGCCATTTCCTCTTTCAAGGGATCTTTCCGACCCAGGGATTGAACCCAGGTCACCTGCAGCTCCTATACTGGAACTCTTTCAGTTCAGTTCAGTTCAGTTGCTCAGTCGTGTCCAACTCTTTGCGACCCCATGAATCGCAGCACGCCAGGCCTGCCTGTTCATCACCAACTCCCGGAGTTCACTCAGACTCACGTCCATCGAGTCAGTGATGCCATCCAGCCATTTAATCCTCGGTCGTCCCCTTCTCCTCCTGCCCCCAATCCCTCCCAACATCAGAGTCTTTTCCAGTGAGTCAACTCTTCACATGGGGTGGCCAAAGTATTGGAGTTTCAGGTTCAGCATCATTCCCGCCAAAAAAATCCCAGGGCTGATCTCCTTCAGAATGGACTGACTGGATCTCCTTGCAGTCCAAGGGACTCTCAAGAGTCTTCTCCAACACCACAGTTCAAAAGCATCCATTCTTCGGCACTCAGCCTTCTTCACAGTCCAGCTGTCACACCTACATTTAACTCTTTACTGAGTCACCTGTGAAGTCCAACCACATCATATACACTACTATTATATTTGATGCTGAGCTTTGCATAAGGTATTTGGGATTATACCTTCAGTGCACCCTGAACAATCAAATTAGTGTTAAATGTGGCTGTGGTCTCTCTCATGAGTATTGTTATTCTTTATCTGTCAAATCCTAGTATATCTCTTTGGAATTTGAGCTAAGAAGAACCAGTAATTATCTTGGAATTTTTTGAAAGATACAAATACCCAAGTATTGGTTTTATTTCTCCAGATCTTCAGATATGTTTCTAATGAGCAGCCATGTTTAAAAACAACTGGACTATATGATGATCTTTTATCTAGCTTGTTTCACTTTTTCTATTTCATATTGAGTACTCTCATTTAATTTAGTTTATGTTTGCCAATTTCTCCATCTCTTCCTTTTTGTATGTTCTTAAGCTTTTATCAAGTATAGTAGAAAAGCTTTTTTATACATATTTATAAATAATATGCAAACCATATTTTAGAAAGCTTATGAATTTTTGCCTAAAAAAATTTATGACATTCTGATTCTACTTGTTTGACTTTAGTATTGAGTAGAATGCTAGATTTCTAATTTTAAAAAATGGATATGCAAGAAGAAAAAATGTTTTCTGTATAGTACATGAACTAACGTATAATGGAAAATAATTTAAAAAATAATATATATGTATAATTAAATTACCTTGCTGTGCACCTGAAACACTGTAAGTCAACTGTGCTTCAATAATATATATATATATATATATATATATTAAGAAAAAAGAAAAGACAAAGTAAACAAGAAAATACTGCTGTTATTATTGGATATTAGATTAAGCAATATATCTGAGTGGGTGACCCTGGCTATTGGGGTGAAAGGCTGTAGGTAAAAACTAAAAATGGGGGTGGGACACACCAGATGGAAAGACCCCTCATCAGTGGAGTGCATCATAGGTTTCCATGCTGTCACCCGAGGGCAAGAAAATGATGCTGTTGCCCAGATCAGGTGCTGAGGAATGTGTGATGCTGGGAGAAGCATCCAGAACTGTCTTTTCTGGACAATGGAAGTTGAATTCCTGCTGCTTTATAGGCTCCCAAGAAAGGACAGAAATGGTATGGACCTAACAGAAGCAGAAGATATTAAGAAGAGGTGGCAAGAATACATGGAAGAACTGTACAAAAAAGATTTCATGATCTGGATAATCATGATGATGTGATCACTAATGTAGAGCCAGACATCTTGGAATTTGAAATCAAGTGGGCCTTAGAAAGCATCACTAAGAACAAAGCTAGTGGAGGTGATGGAATTCCAGTTGAGCTGTTTCAGATCCTGAAAGATGATGCTGGGAAACTGCTGCACTCAATATGCCAGCAAATCTGGAAAACTCAGCAGTGGCCACAGGACTGGAAAAGGTCAGTTTTCATTCCAATTCCAAAGAAAGGCAATGCAAAAGAATGCTCAAACTACCGCACAATTGCACTCATCTCACATGCTAGTAAAGTAATGCTCAAAATTCTCCAAGCCAGGCTTCAGCAATATGTGAACCGTGAACTCCCTGATGTTCAAGCTGGTTTTAGAAAAGGCAGAGGAACCAGAGATCAAATTGCCAACATCNTCAATAACCTCAGGTATGCAGATGACACCACCCTTATGGCAGAAAGTGAAGAGGAGCTAAAAAGCCTCTTGATGAAAGTGAAAGAGGAGGGTGAAAAAGTTGGCTTAAAGCTCAACATCGAGAAAACGAAGATCATGACATCTGGTCCCATCACTTCATGGAAAATAGATGGGGAAACAGTGGAAACAGTGTCAGACTTTATCTTTTTGGGCTCCAAAATCACTGCAGATGGTGACTGCAGCCATGAAATTAGAAGACGCTTACTCCTTGGAAGAAAAGTTATGACCAACCTAGATAGTATACTCAAAAGCAGAGACATTACTTTGCCGACTAAGGTATGTCTGGTCAAGGCTATGGTTTTTCCTGTGGTCATGTATGGATGTGAGAGTTGGACTGTGAAGAAGGCTGAGTGCCGAAGAATTTATGCTTTCGAACTGTGGTGTTGGAGAAGACTCTTGAAAGTCCCTTGGACTGCAAGGGGATTCCAACCAGTCCATTCTGAAGGAGATCAACTCAGATTTCTTTGGAAGGAATGATGCTAAAGCTGAAACTCCAGTACTTTAGCCACCTGATGCGAAGAGTTGACTCATTGGAAAAGACTCTGATGTTGGGAGGGATTGGGGGCAGGAGGAGAAGGGGACGACCAAGGATGAGATGGCTGGATGGCATCACTGACTCGATGGACGTGAGTCTGAGTGAACTCCGGGATATGGTGATGAACAGGGAGGTCTGGCGTGCTGCGATTCATGGGGTCGCAAAGAGTCGGACACAACTGAGCGACTGAAGTGAACTGAACTGAAATGAAGAAATACTTCATCTGGGTAATCTGAAGGAAAAAAAAAAAAAAAGTGGCACAGCATCAGCTAATTAGTCCACTTACCAGGAACTGACCAGCTAAATGAAAGCAGTACCTAATACTGCATGGCAATTGGGTTTCCAGGTGTTTCCTAAAGAACACCCGAAGCTGGATGTCAGTGCAATAATACCCGAAATATCCTGGGAAAAAGTTGCTTTTAATTGTAAATGCAGGAAATATGTTTTAAAAGAACAGAGGTGATATATAGACATTTTCAGATAAAAATAGAGATTCCACTAGCAACTGTTCTTGACTCAGTGATATATAAAAACATGTATGTCCTTTAAGGAGAGGGAAAACTATCCCAGGTCTAAAGTGGAATCATGGGCAATGAAATTAGCAAATGTGTGGATAAACCTGAACAAATGTTGACTGTATAACATAAAAATATAATAAAGATGTCTACTTTGCAGAGCAAAAAATTTGCAAAACTATAAACATGCACAATTGTAATATTTAAGTTGGGAAGAATTGATCAAAGTTCTTTATTCCAAGAATATGAACACCCTGGGTAAGCTTTGCAACCTAGAATTTAAAGATAACCTTTAAGGAACTGAAAATAGAGATCACAAGTTGCAAAAGAGTGAAATGTAAGACAAAAATAGTGAAAGTAGATAAAATGAAATCAAGATCATTAGAGTAGTTATATCTGAATGTTGTGATTAGAAGTAAATATTTTCATACATTTTATCATTTTGATGTGTGATTCAAATTTTTTATATAGAACATATTCTTTCTATAGTGAAAAAAATTTATTAAAAGTTATTGAGGACTTGGATGTTCTAGGTAGTGAGTGAACTTTTATTTCAGGGATTAAGGATTTTAAATCAATATATCAGTCATATTTCTACATCACAAGGAAATTGCCTAATTCGAACATAATTAAAACATATCAAATGTCAGTCAGCATACTTACGAGAGTCCTTGTTCTAAAATGAGAAAGAATTTTTCCATTTAAAAATTGGACTCTCTAGACAAGAGAGCTTTCTAAATAGTGTTAGGAATAGAATGGATATCCATTCAAAACTTTCTAATATATTTAGTTCTTATAATATCAATTTTTTGTTTCTCTTTCATGGACTAAACGACAAGCTTTATTGCAAGTTTCTGTTTTTGTTTGTTTTTATTCTAATCAAGCTGTTACTTAGAGAATAAATATTATTTATGTATGTATGAGCATATTACATTACATTATTTATAGAACAGAATTTAGTGAGCTTCTGTTTTTTTCTAACTATATTTTAACCTGTTATATACTCAAATCATGGATGTGCTTAGATAAGACAAGTCTATTCATGAATGCTGATGATTAACTAGTTTACTTGTTACAATGTGGTTTTTCCCTAAAAGAAAAAAAAGTTTTGATGACCTTATTTATCATTAGAGCATTTGTTCTTCCTGTGTATTTATTTCTCTTGTTGCGCCGTGCTTAGTGACTCAGTTGTGTCTAATTCGGACTGCGACCCGATGAATTGTAGCCTGTCAAGGCTCCTCTGTCCATGGGGATTCTCCAGGCAAGAATACTGGAGTGGGTTGCTATGCCCTCCTCCAGGGGATCATCCCAACCTAGGGATCAAACCTAGGTCTCCCACATTGCAGATAGATTCTTTACCATCTCAGCCACCAGGAAGGCCTAAGTACACTGGGGTGGGTAGACTATCCCTTCTCCAGGGGCATTCTCGTCACAGGACTCAAACTGGGGTCTCCTGCATTGCAGGCAGATCTAGCACTAGAGAGCAACATTGTTTGTACAGCACTATTGTAAGAGGGTTCTCTGGCTTTATTATTTCATATTCATGAAAAGCAAATCATGTCTTGAATGTTGATGTTGATACGATATTCTGTTATAGTCTAACCACCTTGCATTTCAAAATGAAGATTTTAAAGTTTGATATTGCTTGTCACAGTATTGTTAGAATGAGTGTTCATGGATCTCTATCATATACATTCATTCATTTTGCTGTGAATTCTATGTGATCATGCCTATAACAATCAGTGGGATTAAAAAAAAATAATTACCTTGAAAGGACATGACTGTCTAGTAAGGTAACAGAAATATAAATCAATAGTTGAATTATGTGTAACGATTTCTTTTAAAAATTATGCCCTTTGCATACTATAGTAAGATATTTCGTTAATTTATGATGCATTACTGAGGTAGCATTTATAGGAAAATGAAGTAGAATATTTCAGAAGAGAATTTTTCCATGACCTCAACCAAATTGTTAAGGAATATAGACTAAACATTTCTTCTAGATTATTTCCAATATGTTTTGGATATTGAGCTTTTATAAAGTTTTTCATATTACATAATGTAAAATATAATTTTTGTGTTCATATGATTGCCTTTATTGGAAAGATAATGTCCCAGTTTCAGATTATTCTATTTTGAGAAAGATACACATACTGAAATTTATGTTATAAATTAATAAAATAAGTTACAAAATATTTTATATTTCCTTTATGACAGACATCAAACTGACAGCTCCTAATGATTTATTTTAAATTAATCCTCAATTTTCAGAAAACCAACTAAAGTTCAGAGATTGAATCAAAGACAGGAAGGTTACAAATCCAGATGTTTATAATTTAAAGTTTTCTTTATCATGATAGTGTACTGCTATGAATCTTGAGAATTTACGATCTCGGTGTTTTCCAATGTGAAAGGTGTTATGTATTAATTTGTTCCTCACTTGACTCCTTCTTTATTCATTTGATCATTAAATGTGCTTTTTGTTTTATCTTTGGAAGTAGAATAATATTTACAATATTCCATGAATTTGTAGAGTGACTTTATAATTTTAGGACATCATTTCATATCAAATATGATAAGTATGTTTGCTTACCATGAAATAACTGCTCTAAGAATTAAAGTTCTACTGGTTTAAAATTTTTCTTGGTCAGTTTTTGTGCTAGTCATTCTAGTATGTTAAGAACATATCTGGTGGAAATTGTCTAGAAATATGTTAATATACTGATGGGATAAAATATTCTAGATGGTTTTTTCTCAGTAATAGTGGCAGTAGTACTACTAATAATAGTAAATATTTCATTAAAATGGGGTGTGCATGAATTCAGCCCTTATTTCATAAAATTAAATATATTACTTTTTAGTTTTGAGTAGCAGAAATAATAACTTCTAAAAGAATGTTTATAATGCTTTTTTCTGAGTGACAAATTCAAATTAAGTAGGATTAACCTTGATACTTGCATAAGAAGTAAAGAAATAACTCATGGCTAATTTTTGTTGGCATGCTTTACCACATGTGGAAATAAAATAGATTTGGCGTGAGAGAATGAACATCTGTAAGTGGCACAGAGTTCTTAGTCTATCTGGAATAGCTTACTATGATGAAAATGTATAAAGTGACTTACTCAGAATGAAATGCCCTCCAATTTTTGACATAGTTGGCCAGGCTGAGATGAATTAGGTTATATTGGAAACAGAACTGAGAAATAAAGAGAGTGAGACATGCTGCAGAAGGTAGTTATAAAGGTGTAGACATAAAGATACATTGAAAAAGATGACTTTGAATTACTTGGGTATAACTCTACCTAGAGAAACAAACATTTCTTCTCACCATATTATTAGCAAGATATGTTATTTCAGGTTTTATATATGAACATACATATGTGCACATACACACATATATGACCAAAAATGCATGTATGTAAAATAAATATACACACAGACAAGCAAAAAGAGAGAAGAGGGAGAAAAGAGAGCTATATAGATATAAAATCACTATACCTTCCTGGAAATAGTATATATAATATGTAGATTTGGTAAATTAAGATGAATCTGGTAAACCCTGGAACATCACAAAATAGAATGAGAAAAACATCAAAAAGTTAAAATGTTACACTAAAGAAAATTCAGTTCTTACAAAAAAAAAATAAGCAAAAGAGTAATAGAGGCATAAAAGTCATGAAACGAATACAGAGCAAAATGTGAAATCAGGCAAACTTGCTTCTAACTATGTCAATAACCTTAAAAATGAATAGGTTCAACACTCAGAGAAGACAGGAATTGTCAGACTGGGTAAAAACTAAAATCTAACTTCATGGTCTCTACAGGAAACACACTTTAGACTCAAAGATACAAGTAATATGAAAATAAAAGGATGAAAAATATATCATGTATCAGAAAATTATGCTGCTGCTAAGTAACATCAGTCATGTCCGACTCTGTGTGACTCCATAGACGGAAGCCCACCAGGCTCCCCATCCCTGGGATTCTCCAGGCAAGAATGCTGGAGTGGGTTGCCATTTCCTTCTCCAATGCAAGAAAGTGAAAAGTGAAAGTGAAGTCGCTCAGTCAGTCTGACTCTTAGCGACCCCATGGACTGTAGCTTACGAGGCTCCTCCATCCATGGGATTTCCCAGGCAAGAGTACTGGAGTGCGGTGCCATTGCCTTCTCCTATCAGAAAATTATAACATTCGTAAATATGTGTACACTTTAAGACACGTCTCAAAATACATGAAACAAAAATAAGGCATGATTAAAGGGAGAAATGCAAAATTCAGCAAGAATTTTTGGAGACTTCAATACATTACTTTCAATGATGGGTAGAACAAGTAGGAAGATCAACAAGTAATTAGAAAACTTGAACAAAATCATACAAAAAAATATTCTTAACAGGACACTCCACCCAACAACAGTGAGTACACATTTTAATGTGCTGCTGCTGCTGCTGCTAAGTCACTTCAGTCGTGTCCAACTCTGTATGATCCCATAGACAGCAGCCCACCAGGCTCCCCCATCCCTAGGGTTCTCCAGGCAAGAACACTGGAGTGGGTTTTCATTTCCTTCTCCAATGCATGAAAGTGAAAAGTGAAAGTGAAGTCGCTCAGTTGTGTCTGACTTTTCGCGACCCCATGGACTGCAGCCTACCAGGCTCCTCCATTCATGGGATTTTCCAGGCAAGAGTACTGGAATGGGGTGCCATTGCCTCTTCCTAGGCTTTCACTTTTCACTTTTATGCTTTGGAGAAGGAAATGGCAGCCCACTCCAGTGTTTTTGCCTGGAGGATGGTAGGGACGGGGTTACCTGGTGGGCTGCTGTCTATGGGGTCGCAGAGTCAGACACAACTGAAGCGACTTAGCAGCAGCAGCAGCAGGCCACTTTAAAACGCCTCAGTAAATTTTAAAAGATTTAAATCATACAAAAGTGTGTTCTCTGATTATGTTAAAGTGAAATTAGATAGAAATCAGAGAAGTTCACAAATACGAGGAAATTAAACAGGACTCTACTAATTAACCAGTGAGTTAGAAAATAAATCACAAAAGAGACAAATCATAAAATAAAATTTTTAAATTACTTGAAAAAGATTAAAAATGAAGGCGCACAATACCAAATTTATGAAATATAATAGAAGCAGTTCATACAGGGACATTTAGTTTGTAAAGCTGTAAAGCTCTACATTTAAAGAAAAAGAAAAAATTTCAAATCAGTAACCTGACATTCTACCTCAAGTTACTGGAAGAAAAGAGGAACAATGAAACTAAAGGGAGTAGAATGAAAGAAATAATAAATATGAGGATAGAAATTACTGAAATGAAGATAAAATAATAAAGTCAATAGAGCAAAAAGATGGTTCTTAGAAAGAACTGACTGACAGAACTGATAGACCATTATTAGCTAGATTGACCAGGAGAAGGGAGAGAGAGCAAGAGAGAAAATTCACGTCACTAGAATAAAATGAAAGAGAAGTCATTACCGCTAATTTTACGGAAACAAAAAAAAAATAAATAAATACAAAAAAAAAAAAAATGTCTATGGGGTCGCAGAGTCAGACACAACTGAAGCGACTTAGCAGCAGCAGCAGCAGGCCACTTTAAAAAGCCTCAGTAAATTTTAAAAGATTTAAATCATACAAAAGTGTGTTCTCTGATTATGTTAAAGTGAAATTAGATAGAAATCAGAGAAGTTCACAAATACGAGGAAATTAAACAGGACTCTACTAATTAACCAGTGAGTTAGAAAATAAATCACAAAAGAGACAAATCATAAAATAAAATTTTTAAATTACTTGAAAAAGATTAAAAATGAAGGCGCACAATACCAAATTTATGAAATATAATAGAAGCAGTTCATACAGGGACATTTAGTTTGTAAAGCTGTAAAGCTCTACATTTAAAGAAAAAGAAAAAATTTCAAATCAGTAACCTGACATTCTACCTCAAGTTACTGGAAGAAAAGAGGAACAATGAAACTAAAGGGAGTAGAATGAAAGAAATAATAAATATGAGGATAGAAATTACTGAAATGAAGATAAAATAATAAAGTCAATAGAGCAAAAAGATGGTTCTTAGAAAGAACTGACTGACAGAACTGATAGACCATTATTAGCTAGATTGACCAGGAGAAGGGAGAGAGAGCAAGAGAGAAAATTCACGTCACTAGAATAAAATGAAAGAGAAGTCATTACCGCTAATTTTACGGAAACAAACAAAAAAAAATAAATACAAAAAAAATAAAAAAAAAATAAAAGCAAGGGAAAAAAAATAACTATAAAAGAAGGCTATGAATAGTTATATTTAAACAAATTAGATAAATTCGACAAAATGAAAAAATTCTCAGAGAGACACAAACTACTCAAGCACACACATATAGCTCTATGCATATTGTATTAAAATGTCTGAAAATAAGAAAACAATGAGAAAGGGCAGAAAGTTGGGGGAGAACCAACACAGATTAGATGCAGAATGGCAAATATAAGTATACAGCATATCCAACTTCTAATTAGAAATCTTGCAAGTTAGAAGACATCATTAAAGTACTGAAAGAAAAAACAAAAAACGTCCATCTAGAAGTCTTTAACCCATAAAGTTTTTTTTTTAATTAATACATGTATATCCACAAATAAACCTGAGGAACTTTCTGAAAGCAATCATACATTATCCGAAATGCTAAGAAAATGAATGAAAGTAAGGATGGAATGTGATTGACAGAGTGCTAGTTTGAGAGCATCTTTGAGAAGCTGACATAACAGAAAAGCCTTGCTGTGATTAAGGTTAAGGAAGAGCCATACAATGAAAATGTCCAAGGAAAGAAAATTAACCCCATTGAATATCCTGACCATGGGAAGTCTTCATTTTCATTTTTTATTTTTTAAAGAAGAGCAATGAGGTCATTATATAATTTTAAAATAATAATAATGGATTGAATGTACCTTTTAAACTTTCTTCTGTCCTAAAATGTCAATAAACTTCAAAAAGATATTCTTAAACATTATGAAAGGGATAAACCAAAATAGAAAGAGAATGTAAGAGGATATGTTGCTAACCAAATGTTGGAAGTTGAAAAGTGTGGGAGTCAAGTACTAACTGAATTAACAGACTGTTGGAACCTGGGATTTGTCAGCCATGAGAAGCCAGAGAGTAGGCCAATATATGCCAGAAAATAGAAATAAAAATATCTTTTAAAGTGGGATGCATATGCTGCATATGAGAGTGCTTGAAAGTGTTAGTTAAACATTTATATGTGAGAGATAACCATATTCCTTTACTTACTAAGTCTAGTATTAGCTACTACTCCTCTCACCAAAATATAAAACTAAGGTTAGTTCACTGAAAGGGTGAATCTGTGTCATGGTGAAATGTGTAGATAGGAAAGAGGAAAGATCAGACATCAAACATTTCAGGAAGATATTGGACATGAATGACATAAAGGAAATGAATAACAAAAGATAGTTCAGAAGGGTCATTAAAAAACAAAATGAGAAGAAATCATAAGTGCATATATGAGTAATATCTTCAAAAGGAGAAGTGAATATATTGTATATTTAAAACAATAAAGAAATTTATGTACAAATATTCATAAAGAATGATTTTGATTAACACTGTGGCAACATCAATTGAAAAAGATTAAAATGTGAAAAGATAAATTTGAGTAAATCTCTCAGAAAAATGACAAAATGATCAAAAAATTATAAACCCAGTATCTGAAATTTTCAGAAATAAAGATGGAAAAAGGATTGAAATTATAATAAATATAATGCAGAGAGAATTTCTATAAATGACTCTTTTTTATCCTTTTTATATAAACTCATGCACTGAAATTCCCATTAATCACCACAAAATAGCCCAAACCAACCAAACCAAAAACAGACAGGTAGCTGGTTATCACCCCTCTTAAAGAGGTTCTGTCTTACATAAGGTTTGCTGGAGGCACATATGGGACAAGGATCGATGTACAAGTGAATTATTAAGAGGGTATTGATAGTACAAATGAATTAATAAAGAGTTGAAGGGAATAGATTAGGGGAGGAATAGAGGCCAAGCATGCCTATGAGTTTAGGCAGTGTCCCCATCAATCACTGCGGATGATGACTGCAACCATGAAATTAAAAAAAATGAAAAGACATTTGCTCCTTGGAAGGAAAGCTATGATAAACCGAGAGAGACTATTAAAAAGCAGAGACATCCTTTTGCTGATCAAGGTTTGTATAATCAAAGCTGTGGTTTTTCCAGTAGTCATGTACAGATGGGAGAGCTGGACCATAAAGAAGGCTAAACATTGAAGAACTGATGCTTTTGAACTGTGGTGCTAGAGAAGACTCTTGAGAGTCCCTTGGACTGCAAGATCAAACCAGTCAGTCCTATAGGAAATCAACCCTGAATGTTCACAGGAAGCTCCGATACTTTGGCCACTTGAGGTGAAGAGCCAGCTCACTGGAAAAGATGTTGATGTTGGGAAAGATTGAAGGCAAAAGGAGAAAAGGACAGCAGAGGATAAGATGGTTAGACAGCAATACTGACTCAGTGGACATGAATCTGAGCAAACTCCAGAAAACAGTAGAGGATAGAAGAACCTGGTGTGGTACAGTCCATGGGGTACAAAGAGTTGGACATGATTTAGTGACTAAACAACCAAAAAGGGTCTTAGGGAAGGCTTCTTGGAAGAAACCTTCAGAGATCCAGAGATCAGAGGTCAGACCTCTTGATCTGGATCTCGAAGTGTACAGGATTATTTCTAGTAGTTACATTATTTTTCTTTTCTTTTACTCTCAAAAATTTTCCACACCATAACCATTTAAAGTTCTGCAATCTGACTTCCTGGAGCACAGCTCTCCTAAAGCCCACCACTCATAGTTTAATTGTAAATGACCCAATGATTCTTTGCTCAGCTATTTTTGTAAATATCAGTTTCTCTGCAGGATTATATATATATATATATTTTAATATTCTGGTCATATGAAACTCTTTAGTTTTACTAGTCCTGCCCTGCCCTGGCTCTCTTTGTGCCCTCCAAATCTATCTTTTACTCAGATTGTTTATTCTCTATTATTTACTTTGTGTGTGTCATTTACTAAGGTTTAATCTCCTGCCCTCTCCTCTGCTTCCTTGTGTTTGATTTTCCTCCCTGAGCAGTCTTTCCTTGTACTTCAGGAGTCTTCATAATGATCAGTTCTAATATTTTTAAGCTTAACCCTGTTCTTTCTCTCAAATTTTACTTTAGTTCTACACACTACACTTTAAAGAAAGATTCAGTCAAAGGACTAAAAGCACATCAAGTGATGTTTAACGTCGGGAAGAGAAAGAAAGTTCAATGTGATATGAAAAGTGCCCACAATTATTGAGGAGTCTTTTGGGGAAAGAAGGATTGGATTTATTTTTTATTTCCACAGGGAACGGTTAGCACCAAAGATTAGCATTTTTAAGGAGACACATTTTTGAATCAGTGTGAGGAAGATGTTTGTAAAAATTGGATTTTTCTAAGGTACATTGAATTGATAGGAAAATAAGGAATTTTCCTGTCCTTAAAGATGTCAAGCGTGACTTGAACGACAATTTGTCAGGGTGGTGTGGACAGGGATTAACGTGTCAGGTGAGGATAGACCCTTATAGGATTTAAAGCCATTTGTAACTTGGACATAATCTGTTATGATCCCCTTGGATTTTCCATTGTTCTTCAAGTCAAGCACATCTCAAACATACTTCATCACATTCCTGTTTAAGCTGGCTTTACGCATGACTTCCCACCCGCCAAAAGAACTGTCTTCCCCCGGATCGTCATGCACGTTTGACACTTCAGCACCATCGCTGGTTCATTTTTCTCTTTCGTTTCTCATTTCTAACCAGTCTTCCAGTCCAGTCAGTTTTCCTTAGGTAAAGCTTCTTTGATTTATCCTTTATTCTTCCCATAGTAACTGCTGTGATTGAGAAACTCACCTAGAACTCTGGCATAAGCGAATTTTATCTCCTTTCTCCATGCTCTCATGGAGCACTTTTGGATCCAGTGTCTCTGTTCCCTTACTCCATTGTGTAGAACGTCCCTCATGAACTTTAAAAACTTCATTTTCCGTAATAAATAAAGGGGGATATAAATATTAACACCTCTACAAGTAAAATTACACTCCTTTAAACTTAGACCATACTAAGTAAGTATCATTTCATCAGCTTCCCTTTTAAGCAGTGTTCCATTATGTTAAGAGTATAAACCTTCCATTAAGCAATGTTTGATTATTCCCTAAGATGAAGCGCCCTTTCTATTAAGAATTGCAAGAACACTTTTTCTTGAATATATCTTTCTAATTATTTTATCTGTGCTTTAGTTTTAACACTTTTGTTTTTAATCTCTTTGTAAAAACAAACAAATTTCTGTTTTTTCCCCAGAAAGCAGCTCTCACTTTTTAATACCCTATATATATACTTCTTTTGATACTTAACAGTATATTACTCTATTTTATATATCCTGATTGATATGCTTAATATATGCTGAAAAAAAAATAACCTTTTGAGAGCAATACTCCTGTACTAAGCACAGTGTCCATATTTCAAAACCATTTGTTTGAACATATATATAAGCTTCCCAGGTGGTGCTAGTGGCAGAGAACCTACCTACAAAAAAGGAGATGAAAAAGATGCAGGCTCAGTCCCTGGGTGGGGAAGGTCCCCTGGCAGAGGGCATGGCAATTCACTCAAGTATTCTTGCCTACAGGGCATGCGTGGTCAGTCGCTTCAGGCATGCTCAGTCACTTCAGTCGTGTCTGACTCTTTGCAACCCCATGGACTGTAGCCCACCAGGCTCCTCTGTCCATGGGATTCTCCAGGCCAGAACCTGCATCTCCTGCCTTGGAGGCAGATTCTTTATCCATTGTGCCACCTGGGAAACTCTCTATATATGCATATGTATATATAAAATATATATATGTATGTATTACAGTTACAGGTTTAGCACACTGTTTACATAGTTTTTGATTGATACTAAGTGAATCAGGCACCAGCTGCCCCTTTATCGTATCAGGTACAGCTGAGGCATTCAGTGAAACCACTTGCTCAATATCGTTCACTGAAATATTATGACTTGCAATCATTAGGGCTTTGTAGCTCCACATTATATTAAAAATCCACATATAAATGAAAAAGTCATGATATATGATTCTATCCCCTACTTTCCTAATTTGGTTACCTTTTGATCCTATGAATAGCAACACAAAAATCTTACTGATACAGGAGGAGAAGACATTTAGTTTCTTTGGTTTGCTTTATTTTGGTGGTGGAAGACCCCCTCCACCCCATCGTGATGGATCTTAAGCACGTCCTCTAGCTGAAGTTCTTTGGGATGATCCCTACATCAGTGGTGTGTGAAGCACACAAGCTGGTGCCCTTGCAGAGGCCCACCAGCTAGGGCTCACTTGGCTCCTGTGGAGCAGTGCTTGGAAGCACAGATTTCTTGAAGTCCTGGGCGATCCCACATCACATACTGGAAGGATGCTTCTATCTGATGCTAGGAGGTATCACAGGACTAGATACAAGAGACTTCTTCACTGCTTAGATGAGGGTCACCTTGGCAAGCAGCTTTTGTATATAGCTTCTCCCTCGTTACATTACCCTCTTGTCCATCTTGTCCAAATGTGGGTTGGAAAAGAATATCCAGACACAGAATATTGCAGGAAAGATTGAGTTTATTAAAAAACAAAGAGCAGAGATAATGTGATAACCTCCTGATAGATCAGGGAGAGTTGACGCTTTTCAGGGGTTAGTAGTCAATTTTCATAACCTCAAGACAAAGAAAATTCCTGCTGGAAGTTTGGCATTAGGTGATTGGTTAGGGTGCTATAGGGTGAGCGCTGGAATGGGCATTTTTGCCTAATATGGAGTTAGGAAGCCTGCTGGTAGTGGTTAGGGGGGAAGCTTTTGGCAACATTTATAAGGGGCCTCAGTCATTTTCAGAGGTGACCTTGGTCCTGGGTTCTGTGTCTGTGGCCTTGGGGCAGGATTCCACATCATCAGTGATGTATTTTTCAGTTTCTGGCTTATTCTTTTCTCTTTTGGTTGCACATCAGCTGGTGAGGTACCCCAGACTCTGGGATGCAAGAGCAAGGCAAAGAGTGATGTTAGTGGGGGAAGTGTTGAGCTGGAGGTGGTACTGCATGCTACTAGGCACCGTTCTCTCATCTGGCATCCTGAGCCTCAGCCTGCCCCAAGTCAATCTGACCAAAAATAATTAGTTGAAAAACAACAGGATCAATACTCCCAATACATTTGTAACTGTTCTTCACTCTCAATTTTTGCATTTTTAATTAAGTAAATATTCTTTAAAAGATGAACACATGGAAATGAAAAATTCCAAGAAATATTGCTTTTATATAGACATGCTAAACTGTTCAGAGCTTCAGATTCTCTACCTTTAAATAGGCTTGATAAGGGGCCATGTTTGTTACATTCTGTGGCCAAAGATATGCATCAAATTGAAGAGGAAATTTAATACATGCTTCAAGAAGACTGGTAATTTTCTTTCTTTTTTTTTTTTTTTGCTTTTTTTTTCTGATGTTAGTAGAAGTAATTAACTCAATACTTGATTTTTGAAATAACTTTAAATCCAAGAACATTATTTTCTTAAAAATAAGTTATTGGTCACACGGATCTATAGAAAAAGGATCTTGTTTACTACAGTTGGATTGTAATATTAAAGTTGAATTAATATTGTGTTCTTCAGCTTCTAGACTGTACTGTTAATAATTCATAGTATCCAATATACCTCCTTTTAATTCAGTATCACCAGGACATTTATTTTATGGACTGAATCTGAAAGTAGTTTCTTACTGTCTGAGGAATGAATTAACTATGAATGGGAAATGATCTTTTAAGTTAACTTTAGGTTTATTTTTTCCCCCTTGTCATCCAAAAGGTAAGGAAATGACAAAGGTCTACTTTTTCCTGTTGGTCATTACTTTCATCTTTCAAAAAAATAGAAATACGTTTCTATGGGTGATTAATATATTATTTAATGTAAAAAATCTTTATCCTAACTAATCTTTACTTGTCTTTGGTTTTATCATCTTTTAGTAGTTTTACACTCAAGAAAATTCTATGTCTGAAATCCAGGATATTTTAATTTCTTCGTTTTCACTGTAGTTCTTAAATGCCCATGGTGTCCAAAGAGTTCCCCAAGGATGTGTCGCTTAAAAGCTCCTTTTTCTTTTCTTTCCACAAATGTGAAGATATGGAGCCTTAGGGGTTTTTTTTCCCTCTAAAAAAACTACTCAAAGTTCTTCATTTGATTATATAATTGTGAAGATGATTAACTTCACAGTAGCAGCAGAACTTTAATCCCAGCACATGAATAGTACACTTTGATGTTATTTATGACTATAATACAACACCATTCATTTAAATATCATAGGAAAATCAATTGACGCAAGGGAACATATGAGCGTCCCTCTTGGCCTGATTATAATAAGTATGGTATGAATTTAATGAGTTTAAAACATTAAACATAATTTCTTTAGGTAAAGATTTATTCTTTTGTTCTCACGATATAAGTAGCTTTTATAGTATTTTTCTTCTAAATTATTTTTATCCATCAACATTTTTGTTAGGACAACTTTATCTTAGTACCTTATAAATTATGAAAATCCTAAGAAAATATGTTCATCATCAAACATAAATAATATTAAAATCAATGTTCTCTGGAAATCCACTTTTTGTCCAACTGTTTAAATTCTGATACTTTCTATGTGCAAGCTAAAATGATCATTATGAGGTCAGTATCTTATTTTTTAAAGAAAAAATAAAAAGAAAAGTTTACATTAGACAGTAGTTCTTGGGATTTGAGGACCAGTAAATGTTAGAAGAGGCCAACTTGAAAAAAAATTTCTTAATATAGAAGTTTTTAAAATGGATTTTTTTTAATGAAAATTTTTGGTATCATCTTGTCAATAATTTTTTAAAAAAGATATAGCAAAAGATTTTTCCAGAATGCTGCTCTTTTGATAGTTGAAATAAAGGCAGTGTTGATATCTAATTGTTTTAATCTAGGAAGGGTTAACAGGATTAAGTATGATTCCCAGGTGGTATAGTCATAAAGGATCTGCCTGCAATGCAGGAGATACAAGAGATGCGGGTTCAATCTCTGGGTTAGGAAATGCAATCCACTCCAGTATTTTGGCCTGGAAAATTCCATGTACAGAGGAGCCTGGTGGACTACAGTCCATGGGGTCACAGAGTCAAACATGGCTGAGTGACTAAACATACACACACACACACACACACACAAGAATAAATTATATTGATGCAAATATCCCGAGAATAACTGGTGCAGGGAAAGGAGTAAGCATTTAGGAATCAATTGAAATTTGGAACCTGACTCCAGTTTGTTTTATAAGAATTTAGTGTCCTTGCTGAGACTCAGTTTCACCACATGAAAACAAGATAATCTTTAGAGATATCTCTGTGTGTGTGTGAGAGAGAGAGAGACAGTGTATGTGTGTCTGTGTGTATGTACATAACAGTGATCTTTTCTAGCATGCTTTAAGGTGTTTCTCCCAAACCATAACTCATTTGCAAGATTTTTTTAATAGGCTATTTTTAGAGCAGCTTTAGAGTCACAGCAAAATTGAGTGAAAAGTAAGAGCTCCTGTGGCCCCATACTTGCAGAATGTCCCCTATTGTCAATAGCTGTGTCATTGGAGCATGTGACTGTGTCTAGTATCCATTTAAGAACTTGTGACCTTTTGTGGATCCTGAATTACTAGTCTCTTTGGTTGAAACAAAGATGACATAATCTTCTGTAGCAGTGATACTTCTGGCTTGTATTATTTATTGGTGACTTCTGTTTAAAGAGTTTGTTGGTTGCTGCTGCTGCTGCTAAGTCACTTCAGTAGTGTTGGACTCTGTGCGATCCCATAGACGGCAGCCCACCAGGCTCCCCTGTCCCTGGGATTCTCCAGGCAAGAACACTGGAGTGGGTTGCCATTTCCTCCTCCAATGCATGTACTGGAGTGGGGTGCCATTGCCTTCTCCAAAAGAGCCTGTTTAGTAACATTTTAAAAACCACAATTCTGTTTATTGCAAACTATTTTCCATATGAGGTTTGTTTTCAGGCAATAAAATGTTTTTATTTCTTTAGCATGGTGAAAATAGAAAACCCTGTTAGTGTAGCTGTTTTATTTCTCTTTTACATCTGACTTATTGAGGCCATATTTAGATGTCTAGTCACCTGGCTGCCGACAAGCTTATCACCTCTCATTACCAGTGGGGGCTTTCTGCATGCTTCCAGGCATAAACAACGCATGCAGGGCAACAAAGATGTTCCACAAAATAAAAATATCAACAGTAGCAAAATACAGGCATGAAACCAAGTGGATATTAAATCAAGTACCTGAAGTTCCTGTTTTTAAATGGAGCTTAGTATGTACTATTAATCTGTTTTATAAAAACCATTTAAGCATTATAACACTTGATTATTTAAATTTTCTTTTTTTTTTTTAAAGCAGGGTATTTTGAAAAACTCAGAGATTTGTGTTTTTGAGCAGGAGACAGTATTGGATAAAATGTTCATTTTATCAAAGCTAATTGAAAATTAAGTCATAAGTCACTATGAATTTACTTACATAGGATTTGTGAATTCTGAAATTAGTTAAGAGCCCTTATGTGTAGCACTGTTCTTGGTACTAAAGGTAAGGTATCTTAGTCTTTCATGATTTAACATATATTTTTAAAATATTTAATTTATGCCCCAAGCACTGTACTATGCACATGATATTAATAGTGGACTTTAAAAATAAATTCTAAAAAAAATAAAAAAATAAAATAAAATAAAAATAAATTCTATTCAAAGGGAGCTTACATTCCAGGGGCTAAAGGGAAACAACAAATAAGCATATAAAGATATCAATATTTTCAGAGAAAGAGATGAATGCATTGAGGAGAATATAATAGAATGTTGTGACTGAGGGAGCCAGGAATGAGTTGAGGCTTCTTGATGTGGAGTGAATTGCAGAGTGGCCATCAGGGAAGATATTATCAAGGTCCAGATTAAGGACTATGGACTTTATTCCAAATACAATGAGAAGACATGATGATATTGTGCTTAGGGGAGAGGAATGATCTTTTTAAATGGCTGATATTTAAATGATTGATATTTTTAAATGGCCACCCTGGCTTCTGCAGATTAATGGAATGTAAGGGGGAGTTTTAAAGAATAGAAGAGACACTATTAGGTGATAACTGCAGCCATCTTTGGGAGGATAATAGTGTCTTGAGTCCTGGGTTGCAGCAGCAGAAATGGAGAGACGTAGGCACCATGAATTTTGAAAATAGAATTGATATAACTTGATGCTGATTTGGATTTGAGAAAGAGTAAAGAAAAAAGAAAAATCAAGAAAAGCTCCCAGGATTTGAAAACCGAGAAAATACTATTTCCATTTGGTGAGTTGGCAATGGCCTTTAAGAGGATAGGTTTCAGTTTGGCAATAAAAATTCTCATGTGGACACAATAAATCACATCTCTGTAGAGATTTCTAGTCGGAAGTTAGAGAGAGGAGTCCAGATTTCAATGAACAGGATATAATATTGCAGTTTAAATCTGGAGAAAGAAGACATTTTATGAATTTATTTTTATAAATCTTTCTTTAAAATTATAATACTTTTCCCTAGTTTGGTATCAAAATATCACGGTCTTTGAAATAAAATGACTTAAGCCAAAATCTTCAACAACAGATAAGTCATTAAGAACTTTTCCATGTGTCATAAATTCATTGTTAATGTATTGTTAGAGAAAGGCAGGTGAGAACATATTTACTGCTGAAACATAAGACATTTTCCTAAGGAAAATAAATTGTTGAAAGGAAGTGAAATATGTGCAAGGGCAAGAAATTCTTTGATCCTATTTGGGTGGATCTTTTTTGAGCTGCCAAAGGGATTATTAAATAGCACCTCAAGTTTACAAGAAAGTAAAATGTAGGTCCTACACATTACCCAAAAAGCTTTTACATTTGGGTGTTATCCATTCATTGCTACTATCTTGGTCAAACCTGCATTAAGAAAGATATTTTCTCCCAACTGAATTTACTTTCTTAGAATCTAGACAATCTTTAAGCTTTGAAGAACTCAGTTTATAATGTATGGACATAGATTAAAAAGCCTGGGAAGGAAGTAAAATTAAATTGATCACAGATTCAATTTCACTGAAAGAAAGCCCCCCACCCCCGCAAAAATAAACAAATAAAGAAACAAAGAAAATCAAACAAACATAGATTTGCAGCTTCTTTAAATATATATTGTCTCCAGTTTAGAGAGCACAATCCTTCAAGGCAGTGACCCAGTTCCATCAAATCCTACCCAAGTGTTGCTATCAAACGAATGAGTATGCTCAAATGTTATTTTGATTTTCATTTTCAGGTCAGAGAAAATTATCAATCCTCTGGAAACAGTAAGTCTTATCTTTATGACTTGCTTAATGTGCATTTGGATTTCTTCCCACCCTGTGGCAATGTGCCTTGCTAGGCTTCTAAAAGAAGCCAGGTGCAGAAAAAGCCAACCAAGGTTTGCTGCCCTCGACTTGAGCCCTCAGGGAGGTGTCATAGATTTTCAGGTTATTGGAAATCAATGCTAATCAGAATTCTTTACAAAGTGGCAGAAATATAACCTGGAGCCGCCTCGCAGAAATATCTAGATTTAAGTTTAACAGTCCCCTACACTGAACTAAATATTGTCTGGAGAGAGATTTTTGATTGCACTTATATTTCAAAGGAAGATTCCTACTCCTTGAATCTGTATCATATTTCTAAGAGTCTGCAAATCTGAAGAACTAATCATTCCTAGTTGATAGGACATAGAAAGCAGTAAGATTTGCTTTGAAGTAACAGTGAATTGATGTTTTCTGAATCTGTGATGCTCAAACAACAATGCCTGTTCAAAAGATGACATATGGGTATTTGAAAGCTTAATTGACCTGGATCTCTACTATCACAAGTAATAGAAATCCTCAATGGTAGGCTTGCCTGGAAATGAATATACTTCCACACACAGGTAGGCATGCACAGGCCCTTCAGGAACTGAAGCTTTCCCAGTGATATCGTTAAGTTCCAAATCCAGTGGCCCCCAAAGAAGCTGGATTAATTTTCAAGTCCTAGAATGTTGTCATTGTTCAGTCTCTCAGTCATGTCCGACTCTTTGCAACCCCATGGGCTACAAGCACACCAAGCTTCCCTGTCCTTCAAAAAGCAAAACCAAAACTGATCACCCAACTTTAAAATGGGGTTTTGAAAATTAAAGATATTTTACATCGGTCAGTGCTCATATTACAGAGCTGAATACATTTAACCTTCTAATTCTGGATAACTTTCTGGTGCAGGGCCTCACTGTACTGGTTTCAAGCACAATGTATTATTTCTAAGCATGTAAATTCCTTGCTTTCAACAAAGTAGTTCTGAAGGAAATGAATTCTTATTAAATCTAAAGGCATTCTAGAGTGGTGTAATTGCTGTGAATTATAAAAATGTAGATGTTTACATTTCATTCTTTATGAATAAGAGAGGAAAATGCACGTTAAAACTTAGTCTTGTTCATGTACTGTTGCAGTGATATATTTATGTTGCAGAATTATACTAAAAGCCATGAATAGGCAGGAAAATCACCAGAATGACTTCAAATATAACTTAATTGTGAACATGCTTGTAGAAGAAACAATTTCAAACAGCAAATACAATATCTATTTAATACCACACCATTTTTACTTGCTCCATATGTCCTAAGATGTGTCACAAAAATTTTCTTAAAAATGTCATATTATATACAATGCTGACTTTAAAAAATTGAAGTCTAATATGAGCCTAGGACATTTTAGAATGTTAATATGAAGCATAGTCTGTATAGACACAGGGTTTCCTAATAGTGGTTCCTTAAATATTTTGGAGGTGATGAGCACTGCATTGATGTTACTGCTTCTGGCTTACAGCCTCTAGCTCTGAGATAACAATGTGGGTTATTTCTGTCTCTTGGTCAATATTATATTTGAAAGATTCAAACATACTGTTTTTTATATAGTTGTCGTTCATTCTCACTGCTGTATAATGTTTTGATATGTGAATGTATCAATAGTGTATGTGTTGTCTGTAATGTTGAAGGCCATTTGAATGACTTCAGGTCTATGGATGTTATGAACAATGCCGCTACAGACATTCCTGTGTAATGTGTCCTGGTGCCTGTGTGTACGTCTATACGGCATATATCCACCATTGAAATGTGTAGATTACAAAAGGCTACATTGCTAAAATGTGCCAGATTATTATCCCCCTTTTTTTTTGTCCAGTTTATATCTCTGCTAACAGTATATGAGCTATAACTGTGCCATGGTCTTGCATTTTCTCAAAATTCTAAGACTTAAAATGTTGCCAGTTGCTTTGTGTGTGAAATGAAACTAAAAGTTGTTTTAATTGCAATTACCTGATTAGTGTTCAAAAAGATCATGTATTTTCTTTTTAAATTGATCATTTCTTTTCCAATGTTTGTGAAGTACTTGTTTATTGTTAATGGAGATTGTCATATTTTTAATTCATATTAATTTGTTAGATTTCTTTATGTTTCCTGAAATCTTTTCACTAGTGTTACAAATATCTCCCATTTTGGACTTGTCTTTACATATTTGTTATTCTATTTATCATGACTTTTAATAAACATAGTTTCTTCTGTTTATCAGATATCCCTTTTATGATTAATACTTTGCTTAATCCTTTAAAAATAGATCATCCCCAACCACATGATCCTAAAAATGTTAACTTTCCTGCAAAAATGTATTTTACTTTTATCTCTTTGTTTCATGCAGAATTGACTTTTGTTAATGATATGAAATAAGGTTTTGTTTAAAAACTTGTTTTCTGTATAGGTATATTGACCCAGCATTATTAAATGATCCATAATTTATTCTCTATTTTTCAATGTAAATTCTTTATATATTATATGTCAAGTTTATTTATGTCTATTTCTAGGCTTTCTATATTGTACTCTGGTTATTTATCTCTGCCATGAATCAGACAGATTTTCATCAATTTGGCCTTATAAAAATTCTGCAAATCAAGAAGAGGTTGCCTTCTACAATAAGAGTGTTTTACTATTCTCAAACCTTAGCCTCCTCATATCCACTTTATTGTCAACTTTATATGTTCAAAAAAATACCCTTCTTGGGACTTCCCTAGTGGTACAGTCGTAAAGACTCTACTCTCCCAGTGCAGGGGGCCTGGGTTGCATCCCTGGTCAGGGCCCTAGATCCCATGTGCCACAACTAAAGATTGCGCATGCTACAACTAAGACATGGTGCAGCCACATGAAAATTAAAAAAAAAAAAAAATTCTTCTTCTTAATTGGAATTGCACTGACTTTTAAATCCATCTGAGTAGAGAGAATAACAAATTGTAACTTGCTATTTATTAAATAGATATACATGGATATTTAATATAAATGATATAAAAAGCAAAAATAGTATATAATCACATATATTTATAGAGATTCTCTTTAGTATAGCTAAAGTAATTTTATAGTACTTACTTAAAGGTCCTGATAACTTTTGAGAAGAGTTACTAAGATGATGCTGTGAAAGTGCTACACTCAATATGCCAGCAAATTTGGAAAACTCAGCAGTGGCAACAAGAGTGGAAAAGGTCAGTTTTCATTTCAATCCCAAAGAAAAGCAATGCCAAAGAATGCTCAAACTACTGCACAATTGCACTCATCTCACACGCTAGTAAAGTAATGCTCAAAATCTTCCAAGAGAGGATTTAGCAATACACGAACCACGAACTTCCAGATGTTCAAGCAGGTTTTAGAAAAGGCAGAGGAACCAGAGATCAAATTGCCAACAATTTCTGGAAGGACTGACACTGAAGCTGAAACTCCAATACATTGGCCACCGGATGGGAAGAACTGATTTTTTGGAAAGATCTGATGCTGGGAAAGATTGAAGGCAAGAGGAGAAGGAGATGACAGAGGATGAGACGGTTGGATGGCATCATTGACTCAATGGACATGAGTTTGAGTAGACTCTGGGAGTTGGTAATGGACAGGGAGGCCTGGCGTGCTGTAGTCCATGGGGTTGCAAAGAGTCAGACATGATTGAGCAACTGAACTGAACTGAACTCCTCACTTCTGACTTTTATCTCAAATCTTTTGAGAAAAACAAATGGATAAAAGGGGAAATCGTTTTGCTAGATTCAAGTAAGTAATGTAAAAGATCATTTTGATTCTCACATTTTCTGATGCTATGAGAGCATGACATGGGCTTCCCTGGTGGCTCAAACTGTAAAGAATCTCCTTGCAGAGTGGGAGACCTGGGTTCAATTTGTGGATTAGGATGTTCCCCTGGAGAAAGGAATAGCTACCACTCCAGTATTCTTACCTAGAGAATTCTACGAACGGAGGAGCCTAACAGGCTACACTCCATGGGATCACAAAAAATCGGACAGGACTGCATGACTAACACTAACAAAATAAGATAATAGATGTAAAACGCCTTGCCCTATACTAATGCAATATTTGTTTGAAGATGTTATTTTTGTCAGTTTTAAGTGGAGCTACTCTTCTTTTAGAGTCAGTACTCTAAATCGTTCCATTAAAATTAGAGATAATGCATTGGAACACACATCAGCTTCCAACCCATCTTTATAATAGCATCTCTAACACTTGCCCTTTGACCTGCTAGAAAGGGTTTTCTGATATACACTATATTGGTGATACATAAAACATTGCCAATATATTAATTATACTTTCCTTCTTATAAAAAGAGGTTAGTTTTTAAGTTGATTTAAAATTTCAAGTTGACCAATAAATTTAAATTTATTTAGAATGTCATCTGGGCATAGAGTCCTACAGTCATGGTAACTAAAAGTATTTTACATTTGGATAGGTACCAATCAAGATCTGTGCTTTATTTTCAGTAACTTTGGCTTGAACTCTCCTAGAATTCATAATTTCAGTTGGTAGTTTCTAAGAAATATTTGTATTTTGCATTAGTTTCAACTGATGATAGAAAATTACATAAATGGATTGCATCACCTGAGCTATGTACAACTATAAAAAATATTATTTAGATATAAGAGAAATTATAGGTAAACTCATGCTGTCAAAGCATATCACATAAATTCAAAGTAACAGCCAACATACCTGTGTGAAGGCATCCTTACAGCACCAATTCCATATGTTTATGAGTAAAATCACTGCACATAAATGTTCATATCAAAGGTAGTATTTTACTTTTGTAGCTGAGATATGTTAGTGCCCTTTGGTTTGGTTTTATTTTCTATTTTACCTACCTGCATTATGATTTTGGGGAGGGAGGAGGAGAGAGGATATATACAAGTTTACACTTATTATGTTAGGTAACTTCATCTTGTTCCAAATGTGCTTCCCTCCCTCTCTCTCTAACCCTTATATTTGAAATGTTGAATGTAGCATTTTTCCTTCTCTTCACAAGAGGCTTGGGACCTAAAAACATGCAATTCCAAGCAAAGGATAAGGAGAGAAATGAAGTATTTTTGAGCTGAAGGGTATCATTAACTGAGACACCACTGAGATTGCAACAGTTCAACACCACCATGTCAACCGAAAAAAAAAAAAAAAAAGAGTTCATATACTGTGAAGGAATCCGTCTTTAAAGGAAAGATGAGCAATATTAGAAAAAATCCTGAAAAATGGTATAACTTTTCTGGTTGATAGTACAAATCATGAATAAATCATATACTGCGAGGGAAACATGAAAATCGGTTAGTATCTAGGACGTTGGATGCTGAATTCTTAAAGGAAAAAAAAGTGATAAACATGTCCCTTGCATTTCCTACAGCAGTAAAAAGAACTAATCATTGAAATTGCTGACTTCTATTGTACTCTAGTAGGAATGTGTTGTTTTCTGAAGGCTAGATTACTCATTTATGTTTTAGACATTTATTCACTGTGGCTTTAGTCAATGTCTTTTTTTAATCCTCAGATGATTGTGTAACAATGTCAAGCATGTCAACAAATCTATTGCATATCTTAAACCAAAACTTGCTCTCAGTTAATTATTGAAATTATTTATTGATAATTAACTATTAATTTCTCTTATTGACATTTTTTACTTTCTAAATTATTACATAACCAAAGGTATTCATTTTTCACTTACAAAGAGTAGAGAAACTTGATATTTTTCCCATCCAAGAAGGAGTAAGGGATAAGCAAAAATCTCACAGGAAAGTGAGATGAAAATGCTGGAATAATTTCAATATCCAACAACTAGTGAACATGGAATTCCCCAATTTTATTTGTAATTAGATTAATTCCTACTATTTCATAAATAAAAGTACTTGTATATACACATGCATGTAAACTTAAATCCAAATTATGAACTTCCCACAGCATCTGCATAGGCATTTTTTTGTTGCTTTCACTCTCTTCTCTCCACTCTTAGATTTGAAGCTCTTTGATGCTTTCTTTTGACCCTATTCTTAAGCATTTGACATAGTCACCAATTGTCAATAGACTATATATTTGGAATAAAATGAAAACAAGAGCTGAAAATGTTCCCATGACTGCCACAGCTCATTATGACAGAGTTGAAGATGTACCTTTTTGACATAAATAGATGGAAGTTGAATAAATGCCAAAGCTTGGTTCGAAGCCATACCTTCTTTCATTATTTCTTATTCTGGCATAGAAAACTCCAAAAATTAAGCTTCTACAACTTCTCCTAAAAACTATTATCCTTCTCAAACTATTCCAAAAATANTAGAAAAAATCCTGAAAAATGGTATAACTTTTCTGGTTGATAGTACAAATCATGAATAAATCATATACTGCGAGGGAAACATGAAAATCGGTTAGTATCTAGGACGTTGGATGCTGAATTCTTAAAGGAAAAAAAAGTGATAAACATGTCCCTTGCATTTCCTACAGCAGTAAAAAGAACTAATCATTGAAATTGCTGACTTCTATTGTACTCTAGTAGGAATGTGTTGTTTTCTGAAGGCTAGATTACTCATTTATGTTTTAGACATTTATTCACTGTGGCTTTAGTCAATGTCTTTTTTTAATCCTCAGATGATTGTGTAACAATGTCAAGCATGTCAACAAATCTATTGCATATCTTAAACCAAAACTTGCTCTCAGTTAATTATTGAAATTATTTATTGATAATTAACTATTAATTTCTCTTATTGACATTTTTTACTTTCTAAATTATTACATAACCAAAGGTATTCATTTTTCACTTACAAAGAGTAGAGAAACTTGATATTTTTCCCATCCAGGAAGGAGTAAGGGATAAGCAAAAATCTCACAGGAAAGTGAGATGAAAATGCTGGAATAATTTCAATATCCAACAACTAGTGAACATGGAATTCCCCAATTTTATTTGTAATTAGATTAATTCCTACTATTTCATAAATAAAAGTACTTGTATATACACATGCATGTAAACTTAAATCCAAATTATGAACTTCCCACAGCATCTGCATAGGCATTTTTTTGTTGCTTTCACTCTCTTCTCTCCACTCTTAGATTTGAAGCTCTTTGATGCTTTCTTTTGACCCTATTCTTAAGCATTTGACATAGTCACCAATTGTCAATAGACTATATATTTGGAATAAAATGAAAACAAGAGCTGAAAATGTTCCCATGACTGCCACAGCTCATTATGACAGAGTTGAAGATGTACCTTTTTGACATAAATAGATGGAAGTTGAATAAATGCCAAAGCTTGGTTCGAAGCCATACCTTCTTTCATTATTTCTTATTCTGGCATAGAAAACTCCAAAAATTAAGCTTCTACAACTTCTCCTAAAAACTATTATCCTTCTCAAACTATTCCAAAAATACGCAGAGGAAGGAAGACTTCAAGCTCATTCTATGAGTCTAGCATCACCTAGATACCAAATCCAGACAAAGATATCACAAGAGAGAAAATTACAGGCCAATATCACCAATGGACATAGAATCAAATGCAAAAATCCACAACAAGATATTAGCAAACCAAGTGTAACAATACATCAAAAGAATTATACAACATGATCAAGTGTATTCAGGAATACAAACATGGTTCAATGCTTCAAATCAATGTGGTATGTCACATTAACAAATTAAGGAGTAAAAAATATATGATCTTCTCAGTAGATGCAGGAAAAAGCTTGCAACAAAATTCAACTTCCTTTATGATAGAAAATCTCTAGGAAATGGATATAGAGGAAACATACTACAACAAAATAAAGACTTATTATAATGGCATACACAGATGAAGGTATCAGTCACTCAACCATATCTGACTCTTTGCAATCCCATGGACTATAGACCGCCAGGTTCCTCTGTCCATGGGATTCTTCAGGCAAGAAAACTGGATTGGGTAGCCATTCCCTTCTTCAGGGGATCTTCCTGATCCAGGGATCAAACCCAACTCTCCTGCACTGCAGGCAGATTCATTAACATGTGAGCCACTATACATACATATATATATTAATGTATTACATAACATGCTGCTGCTAAGTAGCTTCAGTCATGCCTGACTCTGTGTGACCCCAGAGACAGCAGCCCACCAGATTCCCCCATCCCTGGGATTCTCCAGGCAAGAACACTGGAATGGGTTGCCGTTTCCTTCTCCAAATTACATAACATCAGTTCAGTTCAGTTCAGTCGCTCAATCGTGTCCGACTCTTTGCGACCCCATGAATCGCAGCACGNCAGTATTTCAACCACCGTTCATTTTAATTCCTTCCTAAGGTTTACTGTTTCTGACATAATATTTTACATCGGTTTGTTGTACATATCCCTTAAATACTTGTTGTGGGTATAGATAATTTACAGTTAGAACTGGACATGGAACAAGAGCTGTCTCTTATACACATCTAGATGTGTATAAGAGACAGGTCCCCTTCTCCTCCTGCCCCCAATCCCTCCCAGCATCAGAGTCTTTTCCAATGAGTCAACTCATCGCATGAGGTGGCCAAAGTACTGGAGTTTCAGCTTTAGCATCATTCCTTCCAAAGAAATCTCAGGGTTGATCTCCTTCAGAATGGACTGGTTGTATGTATATAAATATATAACAAACCCACAGATAATCTCATACTCAATGGTAAAAACTCATTCTTAACCATTATATGCTATTCCTAGTGACAGAAATAGATGCCCAAACATAGAAACAGGATCTGAGTCTCATTGTTAACAGAGAAATCCAATAAACAACCCCAGACAGACACAGTACCGTATTACTATTGAGGACTCAAATGATACCTTAAAAAAAGACCCCTTTAAATGGGATAACTTTAATGAGTTTCCCTTCTTTGGTGAAAAAATAAGTAAAGAAAATAATTAAAATCAGCATGCAAGTGGGAAAAACACACCTTTTCCCAACAGTATTGTTGCTGTTCAGTTCCTAAGTTGTGTTTGATTCGTGACCCCATGGACTGCAGCACACCATACTTCCCTGTCTTTCACTATCTCCAAGAGTTTGCTAATACTCATGTCCATTGAGTCGGTGATGTCATCCAACCACCTCATCCTCTGTTGCCTCCTTCTCCTTCTGCCCTCAGTCTTTCTTAAATAAGAGTCTTTTCCAAAGAGTTGGCTGTTTGCATCAGGTGGCCAAAGGATTGGAGCTTCAGCTTTCAGCATCAGTCCTTCCAATGAATATTCAGGGTTGATTTTCTTTAGGACTGACTGGTCTGATCTCCTTGCTGTCCTTGATTTTCCATCAAAGACTTATGTATACAAGTAATTTTGATGCCATACTTTATATAACAGAGATAAATATTTTGGGATATGGAGAAAAGGAAAAATCTAAAGATTGCATACGACTGTCAAGGAATATTTTAAAAAGAGGTACCATTTCAGGTGGGTAGACAAGTAAAGTTAAGAATTTGTTATTTGTAGGAAGGGAGGAGTCATTTTCCTGCTAATGCAGGAAAAATTATGTGCTCTTGATATAAAGCACAAAGTTTGTGTGTAATCTGAGTACTCATTCACCTTTACAAATCATTTAAGTGACCCTACCTTTCTAGGGGTTTCCTTAACTTTTGAACCATAAAATCTGAGTGATTAACAGTTTGAAAGAATTAATTTACATTTCCAAACTGAGACAGAGACATAGATTCTTATTTTCATTTAGCAACTTACTCCATTAAAATGGACCCCAGCCTTTCAGAGATCACCTCATGGCTTTGTCCTTTTCCCTGCTGTTGCAAGTTGCCTCACACTGAATTTAAGGAGACTCAAGGTAGGTTAATTAAATTTGCTGAAGCTCTTTGCAAAGCCACATTGGGGGCAATTTAATTTTTCTTTTCTGTTTAGCTGGTTCAGAAAAGAAATTCAGGCACAACTGTATAAAATACTGTTTTAATTAGATCCAAAGAGAAATGTAGCCTTGGACTCTTACTAAAGTTCCTTAAGTATGAAAATTAATTTTAAAAGACACAGTAACTTTGTTTTCTAAGAGATGAGAGATGAGGTCGCTCAGTCGTGTCCGACTCTTTGCGACCCCGTGGACTGTAACCTACTAGGCTTCTCCGTCCGTGGGATTCTCCAGGCAAGAGTACTGGAGTGGATTGCTATTTCCTTCTCCAGGGGATCTTCCCGACCCAGGGATCGAACCTGGGTCTCCCTCATTGGAGGCAGATGCTTTAACCTCTGAGCCACATATTTGTAAAATTATTTATCACTATTCGAGAAAAAAGGTAATGAGTCAAATTTTGTTTCTTTTATTAATTTTGATCAGTAAACAGAGTGTCAAAGCAAGGCAGGATAATTTTCAGAAACTCCTGCAGTAAAAAAAGGAATCAGAAATAAATTCACATCTCAAAGTGTTAAAAGTTTCGAAACAACACAGGAGAGCAACCCACTATGTATCAAAATGAATTTCTGAAGAAATATTTGAGTGTATCTTTAGGCATTAATATAGTTTGGTCTCTCCTTTCTAAAGTATGCCTACCTGTCTATTAGTTGCTCAGTTATGTCCCATTCTTTGCAACTCCATGGACTTTAGCCCGCAGAGCCCTCTGTCCATGGAATTCTCCAGGCAAGAATACCAGAGTAGGTAGGCATTCTCTTCCAACCCAGAGATCAAACCCCTGTCTCCTGCATCGCAGGCAGATTCTTTACCATCTGAACCACTAGGGAAGCCCTTTCTAAAGTATATTGTTTCTTTTTAATAACGTAAAAACCTCAGTAATAAAAGTCCACAGAAAAGAAATTCAGTGCTAAATATTATAATCATCTTTCACATCCCTTCAGATGTCTATTATCATTGAAGTTGCCTTTTCTCATTGAGATTGGTGAATGATATCTGTGCCTTGGCAAGGCATACTTGCTTATCCCAACACCCAAGAAAGAAACACAGATCCTGTCTCTTATAC
>SJYX01007037.1:19405-61586 GCA_006410675.1 Oreotragus oreotragus | reverse complement strand
GTGAGTCTGAGTGAACTCTGGGAGATGGTGATGGATAGGGAGGCCTGGCGTGCTGCGATTCATGGGATCGCAAAGAGTCGGACACGACTGAGCGACTGAACTGAACTGAATAGATTCTCTCTTTTGTCACTTTGACTGTTAGTAATACTTATTAAATTCACTGGATAGATGGATATGTAGATAGAAGTATATATATATATATATATATGTAGATATATACATGAAGATTTTTTTTGATTAGCTACTTGAATATATCAGTATAGACATGGTTTAAGACAGTAGATTTCTATTATTTCTCAGATATTAATTTCTCATAGTTCCCATTAATTTCATTCACTATTTCATGCTTATGACTGTAGTTAAAACTTGTCAAAACAAAGCGTAAGTAAAATAAATTTCATCTGAAATTCCTGTTAATTTTTGAAAACCAAGACTCAGACTCAGCATTCCATGTTCTTCCATGGGATTTGAAGCCACGTGTACACTGAATAGGAGAAGGCAATGGCACCCCACTCCAGTACTCTTGCCTGGAAAATCCTATGGATGGACGAGCCTGGTCGGCTGCAGTCCATGGGGTCGCTAAGAGTCAGACACAACTGAGCAAGTTCACTTTCACTTTTCACTTTCATGCATTGGAGAAGGAAATGGCAACCCACTCCAGTGTTCTTGCCTGGAGAACCCCAGGGACGGGGGAGCCTGGTGGGCTGCCATCTATAGGGTCGCACAGAGTTAGACATGACTGAAGCGACTTAGCAGCAGCAGCAGTACACTGAATACATGCTTCATCACCTAGAGCCCATGCAATGCAGAAACAGTTGCTCAACCACTTTGGGATGCAACATCCAAATCTATAAAAAAGAAGATAACTCATGCTTGCCTCAAACTCTATATTATTAGCACTCATTTCACTCACAATCACTTATTCTCATATTATTATGTTTAATTTTTACACTGAATTCACACATTTGTAATTATAGATGCATATTTATACCTTTCCATCTATCTCTCAAATTAATTTTCAATTCATTCAATACTAAACCACTAGCGAATGAAGGAACAGAAAGTGTCCTATTAAAACAGAGAAGGAAATTTAAAAATTGAGCTGACCTGTATGAGTTTTAAGTTCATTTTGATGTTTATACTTTTTTTACTCCTGGGGAATGGGAAATTATCTAATGAAAATAATCAAAAGAGATATTGGTAGCACAACCTGGTAACATCTGTTTAAGTTTCCACCTCATCTTGGTTTTAGCATTACAAAGGAGCAATGACCAAAAACAACTCCTAAAAGCTGTTTTCTTAATTGTTCACTGTTCACTGATCAATGCAAAGAAATAGAGGAAAACAACAGAATGGGGAAGACTAGAGATCTCTTCAAGAAAATTAGAGATACCAAGGAAACTTTACATGCAAAGATGGGCATAATACAGGACAGAAATGGTATGTATCTAAGAGAAGCAGAAGATATTAAGAAGAGGTGGCAAGAATACACAGAAGAAATATATGAAAAAGATCTTCACGACCAATATAATCATGATGGCGTGATCACTCACCTAGAGCCAGACATCCTGGAATGTGAAGTCAAGTAGGCCTTAGGAAGCATCACTATGAACAAAGCTAGTGGAGGTGATGGAATTCCAGTAAGCTATTTCAAATCCTAAAAGAAGATGCTGTAAAAGTGCTTCACTAAATATGCCAGCAAATTTGGAAAACTCAACAGTGGACACAAGACAGGAAAAGGTCAGTTTTCATTCCAGTCCAAAGAAAGGCAATGCCAAAGACTGTTCAAACTACTGCACAATTGCACTCATCTCACACACTAGTAAAGTAATGCTCAAAATTCTCAAAGTCAGGCTTCAGCAATACGCGAACTGTGAACTTCCAGATGTTCAAGTTGGATTTAGAAAAGGTAGAGGAACCCGAGATCAAATTGCCAACATCTGCTGGATTATCAAAAAAGCAAGAAAGTTCTGGAACATCTATTTCTGATTTATTGACTATGCCATAGCCTTTGACTGTGTGGATAACAACAAACTGTGGAAAATTCTTAAAGAGACGGGAATACCAGACCACATGACCTGCCTTCTGAAAAATCTGTATACAATTCAAGAAGCAACAGTTAGAACTGGACATGGAACAAGAGAGTGGTTCCAAATTTGGGAAAGGAATGCATCAAGGCTGTATACTGTCTCCCTGTTTATTTAAAGTATATACAGAGTACATTATGAGGAATGCTGGACTGGATGAAGCACAAGCTGGAATCAAGATTGTCTGGAGAAATATCAATAACCTCAGATATGGAGATGACAATACCCTTACAGCAGAGACTGAAGAAGAACTAAAGAACCTCTTGATGAAAGTGAGAGGAGAGTGAAAAAGTTGGCTTAAAACTCAACGTTCAGAAAATGAAAATCATGGCATCTGCTCAGATCACTTCATGGCAAATAGATGGGGAAACAGTGGGAAAAGTGAGAGACTATTTTTTTCGGCTCCAAAATCACTGCAGATGGTGACTGCAGCTATAAAATTAAAAGATGCTTGCTCCTTGGAAGAAAAGTTATGACCAACCTAGATAGCATATTCAAAAGCAGAGACATTACTTTGCTGACTAAGGTCCATCTAGTCAAGGCTATGGTTTTTCCTGTGGTCATGTATGGATGTGAGAGTTGGACAATAAATAAAATTGAGCACCAAAGAATTGATGCTTTTGAACTGTGGTGTTTGAGAAGACTCTTGAGGGTCCCTTGGACAGCAAGGAGATCCAACCAGTCCACCCTAAAGGAAAACAGTCCTAAATATTCATTGGAAGGACTGATGCTGAAGCTGAACTCCAATACTTTGGCCACCTGATGCAAAGAACTGACTCATTTGAAAATACCCTTATGCTGGGAAAGATTGAAGGTAGGAGGAGAAGGGGACGACAGAGGATGAAATGGTTGGAATGCATCACCAACTCAATGACATGAGTTTGAGTAAACTCTGGAAGTTGGTGATGGTCAGGGAAGCCTGGCATGCTGCAGTCCATGGGGTTGCAAAGAATCAGATGCAACTGAGCAATTGAACTGAACTGAGCATCATATCTATAAAATCTCTAGGACTGACTTTATTACTTTGCCTTTGTGAATTAAATTTGCTTTGCTATGTTTCCAGTTTTTCATATTGTCTTTTAAACAGTATGCTATTTAGTTATGGCCTAACCACCATCTGTCACTCATAGGGTTTTGTCTTTATAGGGAGAATTCATCTCTGTAACCCTGGAAAGTTGTGGAACTGAATTCAGGCTAGATGAGAAAGAGACTTCAGGTTTATTTTGCACAAAATAATTTGTCAGGTGTTCACAGTTAAGATATCCTTGTCATGGTTGACAATGAAGGTGTTAGTCATTCATTCATGTCTGACTCTTTGGGCAACCCCATGGACTGTCGCCTGCCAGGCTCCTCTATCCGTGGAATTCTCCAAGCAAGAATACTGGAGTGGCTAGTCATTCCCTTCTCCAGGGGATCTTCTCAATCCAGGGACTGAACTAGGGTCTCCTGCACTGCAGGCAAATTCTTTACCGTCTGAGCCACCAGGGAAGTCTTTGGCTATATTATAAGGAGCTATCTGATTTCAAGCTCAGTGAAAACAACTGCAACAATTTTTTTTTAACAAATTGCTACAAATGACTTACTTTTCTTATGACCTTGTATAAATCACTTAATCCAAGAGTTACTGTCACATGTTTTATATCATTTTATTATACTCAGACTTTTCCACTCATGTCAAATTAAAGTTTCAAGTTGAATACACACACACACACACACACACACACACACACACACTGTTGACACAATATTTCTCCAGCAAAAATGGGTTTATTAGGGATTAGCAGAGAGTTGCAGTTCAGGGTTTACAGCCAGGGTGAGCCACAATGCCTGTCCCTGCAGGGGAAAACAAGGAGATCCTTTCTATATAGAAATGAAAAGGAAGTTGGGAGGGTTTTGATGAGCTAAGCATCCATGGCTTTCTTTGGCTGAGCCCTTGCCAGGAACAAAGGGGAGTCTTTTTTCTCATTTAGCTCCACTGCCATCACAGGGCATGAGAGTTCCCTTTATGGTGTCCCAACACTGTTTAATTGCAGTTTCACTTTATTAATTTTTACAGTACTTTCCATAAGTTAAAAGAGACTGTTTATCTAAGTAATGGTTTTCTGAGAAATCAGAATAAATATGTTAAGTCAACCTGGAAAAGTAATTAAAATTGAAACCAACACAACGTTTTTTCGCATTCTAAGAAATTTCTGCTTAAAACCAGGCATGCCATTTTAAGGCAAAGCTATGTTGATATTTTTATATCTATGCAGAGAATATTTTGAACAATAGTTGTCAGTCACTTTGCCAGAAAAATGGCAGAAATGCCATTGATCTAGTGAAATAATTTTGTCTCATTTTCATAAATTCTTAAAATTTATTTAAGGTAGTAATAAGCTGATGATATGAAAACAGCCGATTAAAAATCATCCATATTTTCTTAGGCTTACCTTCATAAAAAATGAAGAATATGGTGTGACATTTGCAAAAATTTCACCATTATTTTGTGAGTGAAGTTAGCAAGAGACATTATATTTTGCTGAGTTATAATTGCATATAAAATATATAAATATGAAATGTAGATTTGCTATAGATAAATTTTGGAATATTCTTGGGTGTGACTTTGTACCAACAATGCTGCAATTCCATTACTATGTTGGAAGGGATAAAGACGGTTCTAAAAAAATTTCTTATTAAATTCCAGAAAGATAACATCTAGGGAAGAATATATGTTTTCACTTATTTTTCTTATGCCAAGTGTGTTATAGAAGATATAGTAAACGTGGGCTGTTATATGCTCAACACTCATAATGAATTAGTTTAAAATGCATTTTGAATTTTGAGAAATAAAAACATAGCTACAACTGTATTTATAAACATTTAAGTGAGTGACATGCATTTTTCAGTGCTAAACAAAAAGCAATAAAAATCAACACTACTATATTATTTATGCTTAAGTATTAATTGCTTGGGAATATAAAACATCATTATTTATTTTTATGCTGGATAACTGAAGTGGAAAATTGAGATAATTCCCACAAGCAGAATTCACATTTACTTCAATTATGTGGGTACTTCAGATGAAAATAACTATTGTTATAATCACTACATCCTTTAACTTTACTTTGTGTCTTGGTGCAACTTTAATATGTCAGTTCCAATTCTATGAATGTTAGACAACTTTTTTTTCCCTTAGCACAACATGTTGTACTTTGCTGAGTATGTTCTGAAATTAAGTAAGGAAATCTTAGGTATCAAAAGGCATTGAAAGAAATAGGTTAATGGTTTCAAAGTTATCACAAAAAGGTGTAAATCTGTGGTGACACATACAAATAAGCATCTTAAAAATAATCTTTTTCAAATGGACTCTTTTACTTTGCCTAAAGTATCTCATGCAGTTAGATCGAAATTTAGAAGTAAGCATCAGCAGTTGCTTGGCAGAACACGTGCTTTAAAGATTTCTTTCCCAAGGCACACTGTTGCACAGCTTTACAAAGGCACAAATAGAATCTAAACCTTAACTTGATTTGTGACTACTGACAACATCTAAGCACAAGAAATAAAGACAACAATCTTCCCTCTGTCATTGGAATGCTTAATGTTAACTTTGTGTGTATGTAACTTTTTCTTATCTTGTACCATTAAGAAGGTGTTCCTCCATTATTTTCAATTTTCCCTGTATCAAATTTCAAGGGCACATATTTGAGGCACAGATTTTTGCTAATCCATTTTTCCATGCTTGGCCCTATCTGGGATAAAGGATACATTTTCTCCCAAGTCTTGGGAGACTAGTTTACATTGATGTCCAAGTGTTCTTACGCAAAACAAGATAAATGAGTGAGCATTAACTGTTCTATTTTTACTTAGAACTTTAAAACTTGAGAGACTGGTTAAAAACAAAATTGTTATAAATGACTGAGTTTTGGAGGAGAAAAATACACATTAGATAAAAATTTCACCATTATTTTGTGAGTGAAGTTAGCAAGAGACAACATTATATTTTGCTGAGTTATAATTGCATATAAAATATATAAATATGAAACGTAGATTTGCTATAGATAAATTTTTGAATATTCTTGGGTGTGACTTTGTACCAACAATGCTGCAATTCCATTACTATGCTGGAAGGGATAAAGACTGCTCTAAAACCATTTCTTATTAAATTCCAGAAAGATAACATCTAGGGAAGAATATATGTTTTCACTTATTTTTCTTATGCCAAGTGTGTTATAGAAGATATAGTAAACGTGGGCTGTTATATGCTCAACACTCATAATGAATTAGTTTAAGATGCATTTTGAATTTTGAGAAATAAAAACATAGCTACAACTATATTTATAAACATTTAAGTGAGTGACATGCATTTTTCAGTGCTAAACAAAAAGCAATAAAAATCAACACTATCATATTATTTATGCTTAAGTATTAATTGCTTGGGAATATAAAACATCATTATTTATTTTTATGCTGGATAACTGAAGTGGAAAATTGAGATAATTCCCACAAGCAGAATTCACATTTACTTCAATTATGTGGGTACTTCAGATGAAAATAACTATTGTTATAATCACTACATCCTTTAACTTTACTTTGTGTCTTGGTGCAACTTTAATATGTCAGTTCCAATTCTATGAATGTTAGACAATTTTTTTTTCCCTTAGCACAACATGTTGTACTTTGCTGAGTATGTTCTGAAATTAAGTAGGGAAATCTTAGGTATCAAAAGGCATTGAAAGAAATAGGTTAATGGTTTCAAAGTTATCACAAAAAGGTGTAAATCTGTGGTGACACATACAAATAAGCATCTTAAAAATAATCTTTTTCAAATGGACTCTTTTACTTTGCCTAAAGTATCTCATGCAGTTAGATCGAAATTTAGAAGTAAGCATCAGCAGTTTCTTGGCAGAACATGTGCTTTAAAGATTTCTTTCCCAAGGCACACTGTTGCACAGCTTTACAAAGGCACAAATAGAATCTAAACCTTAACTTGATTTGTGACTACTGACAACATCTAAGCACAAGAAATAAAGACAACAATCTTCCCTCTGTCATTGGAATGCTTAATGTTAACTTTGTGTGTATGTAACTTTTTCTTATCTTGTACCATTAAGAAGGTGTTCCTCCATTATTTTCAATTTTCCCTGTATCAAATTTCAAGGGCACATATTTGAGGCACAGATTTTTGCTAATCCATTTTTCCATGCTTGGCCCTATCTGGGATAAAGGATACATTTTCTCCCAAGTCTTGGGAGACTAGTTTACATTGATGTCCAAGTGTTCTTACGCAAAACAAGATAAATGAGTGAGCATTAACTGTTCTATTTTTACTTAGAACTTTAAAACTTGAGAGACTGGTTAAAAACAAAATTGTTATAAATGACTGAGTTTTGGAGGAGAAAAATACACATTAGAATATTCAGTGTTTATTCAATCAGTATGCCTCAATTAATGACTGCAGTACACAATAAATGTTAGTATATCAATCAGGTCACCAAAGAGAATTGCATTATTAACATTCATTAACTTTGTAATAGATAACTTAATTGTACAAATAACCCAAAGCTATGTAATTAGGATGTGATTATATTCCCATTTCTTTATGACAAAATGAACGTGTAGTTCAAGTAACTGATGCAAGTAAAAAGGAAAATGTAAAATGCGGTTATAAATCAACTATTAAATACATATTCTCAATTGCTATTTACTAGGTATAAGGGGATGTTTTAATTCTCTGTGTTTTATAATGGGTTTCTATTAAATAACTTCACAGAATTGAGCCCAATAATAGTCCCTTTTTTCATCTTAGAGATAAATGTTCCTTCTTTTTTCATTACTTGGGAAAGATGGGACTGTTTTCTTGTTGTTTTAATCATATTCATGGGCTAAAATAAGGAAAACTCAACCTTTAGAGTGTACTGCCTTTTCAGTCTTTATTATAAATCTTAACTTCTTATAGGAGAGAAGTATTCATTTATGAACTAATTTAGTCCTAACTCCTTCCTTGGACAAAGAGATGTTGAGGATGTCAACATCTGATAAAGGCTGATGAAATTTGAATTCTTGGTTTCAGGTGAAGTGTTTATGTTCATCTGGTGTCTATAAATGTACTTCAGCATTCTGGAATGGGACATCCAGATCAGTTTAAAAAAAAAAGTTTATTGGGAATACAATAATTAGTACACTCTTATAGTCAAGTGTGGCAAATAGTTATTTTTGCACTCACAGTTATCCACAATTTAGAATTTTCTGTGCTTTAGGTTGAATAAAGAACTAGTTTGACAAATAAATTGAAGCCAGATAACTATCTTAACTCAGATTTATTAACTATGGAACAAAAGGAATTAATGAGTAAAACTTTCTTAGATTACTGAATGAGAACAGCAAAGTTTAGTAGAACAATTATGCTGCTACTGCTAAGTCACTTCAGTCGTGTCCGACTCTGTGCGACCCCATAGACGGCAGCCCACCAGGCTCCTCTGTCCCTGGGATTCTCCAGGCAAGAATACAGGAGCGGGTTGCCGTTTCCTTCTCCAATGTATAAAAGTGAAAAGTGAAAGTCAAGTCGCTCAGTCGTGCCCAGCTCAGCGACCCCATGGACTGCAGCCTACCAAGTTCTGCAGTCCATGGGATTTTCCAGGCAAGAGTACTGGAGTGGGTTGCCATTGCCTTCTCCAAGTACAATCATATTCTAACATAATTTCTTTTTGTGCTATCCTCCATTACCTGTCTTTTTTTAATACACAACTTTGCTTAACATTGTTGTCATTCAGCTGCTCAGTCATGTCCAACTCTTTACGACCCCATGGACTGGAGCACGCCAGGCCTCCCTGTCCATTACCAATACTCCCAGAGCCTGCTCAGACTCATGTCCATTGAGTCGGTGATGCCATCTAATCATCTCATCTTCTGTTGTCCCCTTCTCCTCCTGCCCTCAATCTTTCCCAGCATCAGGGTCTTTTTCAATGAGTCAGTTCTTTGCATCAGGTGGCCAAAGTATTGGAGTTTCAGCTTCAACATCAGTCCTTCCAATGAACACTCAGAACTGATCTCCTTTAGGATAGACTGGTTGGATCTCCCTGTAGTCCAAGGAGCTCTCAAGAGTCTCCTCCAACACCACAGTTCAAAAGAATCAATTATTTAGTGCTCAGCTTTCTTTATAGTCAACTCTCACATCCATACATGACTACTGGAAAAATCATAACTTTGACTATATGAACTTTTGTTGGCAAAGTAATGTCTCTGCTTTTTAATATGCTGTCTAGCTGTGTCATAGCTTTTCTTCTAAGGAGCAAGTGTCTTTTTAATTTCATGGCTTTTTAATTTCTTTTTAATTAAAGTGTCGTTTTAATTTCAGTCACCATCTTAAAGTATTGGAGTTTCAGCTTCAACATCAGTCCTTCCAATGAACACTCAGAACTGATCTCCTTTAGGATAGACTGGTTGGATCTCCCTGTAGTCCAAGGAGCTCTCAAGAGTCTCCTCCAACACCACAGTTCAAAAGAATCAATTATTTAGTGCTCAGCTTTCTTTATAGTCAACTCTCACATCCATACATGACTACTGGAAAAATCATAACTTTGACTATATGAACTTTTGTTGGCAAAGTAATGTCTCTGCTTTTTAATATGCTGTCTAGCTGTGTCATAGCTTTTCTTCTAAGGAGCAAGTGTCTTTTTAATTTCATGGCTTTTTAATTTCTTTTTAATTAAAGTGTCGTTTTAATTTCAGTCACCATCTGCAGTGAATTTGGAGCCTGTCACCATTTCCATTGTTTTCCCATCTATTTGCCAGGAAGTGATGGGACTGGATGCCACAATCCTCATCCTCTGAATGCTGAGTTTGAAGTCAACTTTTTCACTCTCCTCTTTCACTTTCATCAAGAGGCTCTTCAGTTCCTCTTCACTTTCTGCCATAAGGATGGTGCCATCTGCATATCTGAAGTTATTCATATTTCTATAGGTGAAATAGGAATCTTTTTCCAATTATTTGAGGATGTTTTACATTTCAAATCTTCCTGGAGAGTCAGCCCAACTGTTAGACTATCTCCCTTCCATTGGATTCCCCAGGTCCACTTTATTAAGAAGAGATAATGTGTACTCCAAGTCTGCAATATACCTGACGCTAAGTTACCATTTGGGGTTTCCCTGGTGGCTCAGCAGTAAGGAATCTGCCTGCAATGCAGGAGAGGCAGGAAACGCAGCTTCAGTCCCTGGGTTGAGAAGACACCATGGAGGAAGACGCAGCTACCCACTCCAGTATTCTTGCCTGGGAAATGCCATGGACGGAGGGGCCTGGCAGGCTACAGACCACAGAGTCACAAAGAGTTGCACACAGCTGCATTGACTTAGCAAACATGCAGTCAGGCTGCCACTCACCAGCAGTGCTCCTCTTTAAAGACAGTTTTCCATCTTTGATTTTTCCAAGTCATGCTTATTAATTTTCAACACAGAGGCGAGCATTTGGAAGGGCTAGCAAGATGTGTTCCTTTTAATACTCCCTGATAGTTCTAGAGACAAAAATTCTAAAGGTTTGAAAATGTAATATTAGCCCTAATGTTACATAAGCACTTATTTAGCATACTTTACTATTGTAATATTTTATTTTAGAATTTTAACTTTTTAGATAATAAATGTATACAGTAAAATATACATGCTGTAAGTGTACCCATTAATTTTTGCAAACTGAAGACACGAGTGTGACCAGATAGAAATAAGAATCAAATCATTGCCAATATCCAGAGTGAGGCAAAGGAACATAGAAGCTTCTCTTTCAGAGTTGATTTAGTAAAATCTTCAGTTGTTTGCAAGCTAGAATGGGAAAATGGTATGAAGAGTCAATTAATTTCATAGTGATAGTATTTGTTTCATTTTGGGGTTTTCTTCTAGTTTCTGTTTGCTAAGGACAACAAGTAACTCACTAGCTTCTTGTTTAACCCCTGAGACTCTCAGTTAATCCCCTGAGAAAGGAAAACCATAAGTTGCTTTGTTTTTTTTTTCTTATTTTTTTTCTATTTTTCAGTTTTAAAATTACTTACTTTTTGGGAAATAGAGTCTAACTTTATTCTGAGTGAGTTTTGCCGTAACATGCAATTTCACCTTGACCCAAGAAAACAGAAACATACTTTGAGAACTAAGTTACTGACTACAGCAGGTCTATTTATAGCAGCTTTTTAAAATACCCCTTCCATCATTCAGAGTTCCTCAACCATTATCTTATCTCAGCTCTTTATTAATTTTCATGTTGTTAAATCCAACTTTACTACCTCAAATGCTGTTTGCAATTTCTCCAGCTACTGATCTGCCTACTCTTTTGCTTCCATATGGTCCTGGTGTTTTTGCTGATTTAGTTTGCACTGTTTGAGTCTGTGAGTTGTGTCCTAGGTGTGTACATGAACAAGTTAATCCTTCTGTCTATGCACACTGTGTGGTGGCTTTATTAGAAGGACCTTTGGGATGTTGGAGTTTGTGGGACTTGCATTTAGAAGATATAGCAATCACCAAAATCAATCCCACTGGGTGTAAAGCTAGAGTGCTTTGGTCTTGCCTAATTTCCCTTCACACAAGTTTTTACTGCCCAATCTGACTGTGAGTTTTGCCAGTTCTGCCACAAGAATGATTTCTCTGGTTAGGAGCAGTTCTTTCATGCAAGCCTTTTCTCTTTTTTAAGAATTATTATTATTTTTTTTTTACTAGAAAAGGATTCTGGATTCCTTCTAACTTGCTTTTCTTAATGAGAGACCACCTCAGTAACGTGGATGGAGATATGTGATGCAGAACAGGGAAAGCGGCACCCTCTCTTTCCCCCACCCCATTCCCCACTTGCTTACAAATAGTTGCTGCTGCTGCTGCTAAGTCGCTTCAGTTGTGTCCAACTCTGTGTGACCCCATAGATGGCAGCCCACCCGGCTTCTCCATCCCTAGGATTCTCCAGGCAAGAACACTGAAATGGGTTGCCTTTTCCCTCTCCAATACATGAAAGTGAAAAGTGAAAGTGAAATCACTCAGTCATGTCCGACTCTTCACAACCCCATGGACTGCAGCCTACCAGTCTCCTCCATCCATGGGATTTTCCAGGCAAAAGTACTGGAGTGGGTTGCCATTGCCTTCTCCAACAAATGGTTGAGACATTCTATAATATGCACTATCCTGACCTTTGTCAAACTATCATATTGACTCAGATGAGTCAGCAGCACAGGTTTGGCTTAACAAAAACAATTCTGAACATGTTAGTGACATCAGAAAACTTCAAGACTTACCTGGTTTTTGCAGACTGCATTCAAGAACACTCCCTCTTTAAAGTCCCTTTCAGTCTCATCTGTGGTTATTCCTTCTCACATGCTAGGCTTCAGCCAGATCAACCCTCTCATCATCTCTTGAGGATCCTTCCTGTTTCTGCACCTCCAAATGTTTGTTCCAAATCTGATTTGGGCTTTGGGTGTCTTTCCCTCACCATCTTCACTTATCCAAATTCTATGTCTCTTTCAACTTCCTTTTCAATTGTGTGTTGTTCTCTCCAGCTTCAGGGATTATCTTCTTTGAATTTCTTGAGCACATTTTTTCCCACCTCACCATACTTTCTTTGTTCTCATAGATTTGATTACACAAGTTTTGGTTGACCACAGGCAAATCCCTTCCATAATTTCTAACACCTAGCATAGTTTTTGGCATGTGGTGAAATTTAAGAAGTATCACAGCACAGTGTTTATTAAAACTTTCTTTCTTTCAGATTATGCTGTCTCTGAAATGCAGAGACATTATTTTTTGATCACTGGCATCTTGCAGTCACAGTGGCTGAGGGATAAATGAGAGCCAATTGTCCTTGTTTGGGCTTCCCTGGTGGCTCAGAGGGTAAAGAATCAGCCTGCAATGTGGGAGACCTGGGTTCGATCCCTGGATCAGGGAATGGCTACTCACTCCAGTATTCATGCCTGGAGAATCCCATGGACAGAGGAGCCTGGTGGGTTACAGACTATGGGATCACAAAGAGTCAGACATGATGAGTGAGTAACACTTTCAATTGTCCTTGCTTACTATGCATGTGAGAACTCAGTTAAACTTGATCATATTTTCATCACTTCAATCAAGTTGTGTTCATTGTTGTCACTTTAACCGTGGATATTAATTACCATTTAAATCTAAAGATTACAAAATGCTTTAGCACTGAAGCAGGAAGTTATTGTGCTCAAAGAAAGGGAAAAACGAGAGCAATGGGGCATCACTTTGATAATAGCAAAACAAATCGTCTCCACAGGGAAAATGACAGCTATTCTATACTGTCCTGCAAAGCTACCTCCCAGTGCTTTATGGACACCAAGAAAGGAAAATACCCTCAAGCCGATAATGTTTAACTGTCACTACACATGGGAAATGCTTGCCAATCCATGCTAGGGAATGAAAACTGAATATAATTTAAAATTGCAAAATTCTTTTGAATAGATGAGGAATCTTTAATATAATGAAAGGTTTATGCAACCAATTAATTCATTATCAGGATTATTGTTAATGTAAGCCAGCTTTGAATTCAAAAGCTTTCTTCTTTATTAGTGATTCACAAAATAATAATGACAAATCTTTTAATTGATGGATTATTAAAATCAAAGGTGAAGGAATGTATACTACAAGAATGAATCAAAACATGCAAGGATAAATGGTAAATTCTCATGTTGATAATATAATTATAAAATTATATTTATAGTACTGCAAATCCTTAGTTCAGGTAATACTTTGGGCTATACTTTCTCTCATCAGAAAAAAAACTATAGGAAAATCAGCAGTTATTTGGACTAAAAAATCAAACTTTTATTTTTGAGATCTAGTTTGTTCAGTAACATACACACACACACACTCACCTGTGTGTATACATGTATATAAAATATGATTGTGGACATACTTTGTCAATAATTGATTGTACTGTACCTTTACAACATGAACTAGAGATGAGTCATATTTCTCCCTTAATGTGAACATTTACAAGACAGGAGATATTCCTCTATAGATAATATACCTATTTTCTTAGTGGCCCAATATATAAAATACATAAGCACTGTCCAAACCCCCCAGTTCAGTGCCCTAAACCTACAGAATACTGCTGGTAACTATTTCACAGTGGGCTTCTCTGGTGGCTCAGCAGTAAGGAACCCTCCTGTAAAAGCAGGAGATTTGGGCTTAATCCATGGGGATCAGGAAGATCCCCTGGAGAAGGAAATGGCAACCCACTCCAGTATTCTTGCCTGAGAAATCCCACAGACAGAGGAGTCAGGTGGGCTACAGTCCATGTGGTCCCAAAGACTCAGTGACCAAACAAAACTGTATCACAACTAAAATACGCTTCATGGGGAAATGAATGATAGAAAACGAAGTTGACAAATACTTGCTTATTTGATATATTTATAGTACAATACATTTGTCAAGGGATATCTCTGTTTATAAAGTTGAACTCAACTTGGTTTTTCCCTAAAAATGTGGCCCCACTGAGAATTCCTTGTTTCCACTCCCACTTGCATTATAGAGATGAAACAGTCTCCATTCCCCCTGTTTAGTGCTAATATTTATGTTTCCTTCGGAAGTTGGTGCTAACTTCAAACTTGTGGGGGGGAGGATGGGTCCTGTATTACTTTAGAGGTGTAACCAAAACCAAATCATTTTAAAATGTCACTCTGCAAGTAATCTCTTTATAATTCAATTTTTTTTCTGTGACTGAGGTAAAAAAAAAATAAACTGCTAAAAGGTGAATATTGTCACCTGCTTATTAAACTTATATGCAGAATCCATCATGAGAAATGCTGGGCTTGATGAAGCACAAACTGGAATCAAGATTGCTTGGAGAATTATCAGTAACCTCAGATATGCAGATGAAACCACCCTTATGACAGAAAGTGAAGAAGAACTGAAGAGCCTCTTGATGAAAGTGAAAGAGGAGAGTGGAAAAAGATAGCTTAAAACTCAACATTCAGAAAACAGAGATCATGGCATCTGGTCCCATCACTTCATAGGAAATAGACGGGGAAACAGTGGAAACAGTGACAGACTTTATTTTGGGGGGCCCCAAAATCACCAATGATGTTAACTGCAGCCATGAAATTAAAATATGTTTGCCCCTTGGAAAAAAGTTATGACCAAACTAGACAGCATATTAAAAAGCAGAGAAATTACTTTGCCAACATAGGTCCATCTAATCAAAGCTATGGTTTTTCCAGTAGTCATGTATGGATGTGAGAGTTGGACTATAAAGAAAGCTGAGTGCTGAAGAATTGATGCTTTTGAATGTGGTGTTAGAGAAGACTCTTGAGAGTCCCTTGGACTGCAAGGAGATCCAACCAGTCCATCCTAAAGGGGATCAGTCCTGAATATTCATTGGAAGGACTGATGCTGAAGCTGAAACTCAATACTTTGGCCACCTGATTGAATAACTGGCTCATTTGAAAAGACCCTGATGGTGGCAAAGATTGAAGGCAGGAGGAGAAGGGGATGACCAAGGATAAGATGGTTGGATGGCATCACCGACTCAATGAACATGAGTTTGAGTAAACTCCGGGAGTTGGTGATGGACAGGGAAGCCTGGAGTGCTGCAGTCCATGGGTCGCAAAGAGTCGGACACGACTGAGTGACTGAACTGAACTGAACTGAATAGGTGAATAGTTTGAAAAAAGAACAGTTCAATTTCTCTGAAATTTCAGGTAGGAGGCAGAGAAAATAAGGAGAAAAGAGAGATTGCCAGGACCTTAAAGACCTGCTTTGCACCTTAAAGACATTTAAGAATGTACATGTGTGCTGTGCCTGCTAAGTCGCTTCAGGCATGTCTGACTCTTTGCTACCCCATAGACTGTAGCCTACCAGGCTCCTTTGTCCATGGGATTCTCCAGATAAGAGTATTGGAGTGCCATGCTCTCTTTCAGGGCATCTTCCCAACCCAGGGATTGAACCCATGTCTCTTACATCTCCTGCATTGGCAGGTAGGTTCTTTACTACTAGCATCACCTGGCTCATTTAAGAATGGAGGTGTCCAATAAAAAGATGCTTATGCCTCTGCAGAACATATCCATCTCCCCATCAGTGTTCACTCTTCCTTCCTCAGGCTGCATTCTTTGTCCCCTCATTTAAGCCACAGTCCATCTTGGCTACCTCAACGATCCTCAGTAAATGGCATGTTCTAGATAGGAAGGTGTGTGTCTGGAAATGAAGGGATGTGGCTTCATATGTGAGTCTAAAGTGAAGGGCTTACATACGAGCTGACTATTCATAAGCTAACCTGATTCTGTAGTGGTGGAAAAAATATTCCAGAAGTCATCATGTGAATGTCAGCCCATCTGTAGAAATCTTAGGGTAGACACTAAACTTCTACATGGTGTAGAACTCCAGTGGTTCGTGATCAGGGAAGCCCAGGAATATTGGAGTGAGTAGCCTATCCATTTTCCAGGGGAAATAGAACTAGAGTCTCCTGCATTGCAAGTGAATTCTTTACCAGTTGAGCAACCTAGGAAGCCCTAAGATTAATAGATTGGAGCTGAATTTGTGAGTGTCAAAAGCAAAGAAAAAAAGCTTAAAAGACATCTTGGTTGTATTTGCATGACAGGTGCAAGAAATCAGGCTGAACTGTCATAGTTGTATCACCTACTTGTCTTGATATGGGCAAGGTGACCGCCATATCAGTCACCTTGGGCAGAAGATCATCTGTATAGTGATCAATTAAACTGATTACATAAATTGACCAAAATTCTCATGACTTCTTTTGATAACTTTTAGAACCAGATGGATATTTAGATTATACTCAGTAATTGAAAACAGCTAAAATTATAACTATTTCTAAAAATCTCAACCAACTATCTCTGTCTTGCTTTTAGCTGGCTTGGATGATACCTGATTTAGGATAATAAGTATGCCATTTTCACATTAAAATTATATACCAATTAAATCCAAACCTTCCCAATTTTTCTAATCACAAATTCTCTCCTCTCTTTTCAATCCTGTCACTTTCTGCTTCACCCAAAACTTCAAATATTTAAGGAATAAACTTTATAATTTTTCCGTAGTCTTGGTTTTTAAGTATAAGGAAAATTTTACTTGGACCTAATTAAACTTTCATCAATGTAAATGCATTTTTAGGGCACAGTGAAAAACATTCAATGAGAGTGACATATTAAAATGAATGAATTCTCTCTATGGCAGTAGTTTATTCAAAATATCTTAATTGATTTAAGATTGACTGACAGGTTGGAGGAGCATCTGCTTGCTGGTGACTGAGGTTAATTTTAGAGTTCCATTATTCATGTAATCTTTCAGCATCATCATGTAACTTTCTCATAATTCTTGCATTTGACTTCATATGTGAAATTAGTGTCCCTGTTGCTGGTGAAGCACAGATGGTAAATTATCTATTGTCCCAATAGTTCTTTGACTAATTTAGACTTAGTATGCAGTAACTTATTTCCTAGTTTTTGAAAAATTAAATTAATAGCATGATTGGCCTTTTTCAGGATTCAGTGCTATTTTAAGTAACCTCTTTCTGATTTTTAATACCAAATTCTTATTCAAAATTAAGGAATGCCACTATTTAAAGGAAACCATTAATATTATTTGAAATGACATTTAATACCACAGGTTTCATTAAGGAACCAATTTACATATTCTGGTTTCTGTTAATACTACATAGTCAGACTTAAATAAGCTTGCATATTTCTTTCCAAAAATGTGATTCCTGCCAAGTGGCCATGAGTTAGCTTACTATAATTCACTCTTGTGTGTTTATTGTATGTATGTGTGTGTGTGTACTCTGTTGTCATCCCTGTAAGTATGCTGAGGTTCTACATTTTTTCTTCCATGTGTTGTTGTTGTGGAGTCACCAAGTCTTGTCTGACTCTCTGTAACACCGTAGACTGCAGCTTGCCAGACTCCCCTGTTCTTCACTCTCTCCTGGAGTTTCTTCCATATGTGGGTTGGGATAATTACAGCTTCATCAAAGGGAGAATCATATGAGAACTAGTGATACAATGACAAAAACATTTAAATATGTTATATTTTTGCATTTAGATTAGACCAGATTTGAACTGAGCTATTCCTCTCAGGGAACCAAAAAGTATAAAATAGTTTTTCCTTTCTTGGAGGACATAAGTGGTTATTACTTAAATTAGCAAGCAACAAATACAATATTTTAATAACTCTGATGTATATTCTTCATGATACTTTATTATTATGTTGTTGCAATTTAACCTTGGAAAATAAATAGTAATGAAACTCATGATGGAAAGAGATAAGGTATTATTAAGAAGATATTGAAATTGGGTATGTAATTATAGAAATGTAATGTTATGTGATATATATATAAGAATAAAAGTAACGGTCTGTAAAGTAAATATATTTTTAAAACTTTATGTTAGCATATTGATTTAAAAGATGATAATGAACATGTTTGAATAGATATAATGATAGAAAAATAAGATATAAAAACATAATACTTTGAGATATTGCTACATGCACTATTTTTGTTTTCAACTTGAATATTTGTCATCATTTTGATATAGTTTGACAAAGAAATTTTTATTATAAATGCTCTTCAGTTTGTCATCTTTGAAATTATCTTAATGGAGAAATATTATAAAGAATATACATAAAAATAAGATAATAAAATCAATAAGATAAAAATCATAACATTCCCATTTCTAATATGTTTCATGTATGTAGGTTGGGATACAGAATCTAAGATATATAAAGGATTATTGGCTCTTGGAATAACAGTTAAAAAAATTTTACAGTTTACATATGTAAAGACTTTAAAAAATAATTATTTTACTCTTTTGATTGATTTAAGCAAGAAACCAGGATGACCACTTTTATGTGTGTAAATATGAGTGCTAAGTCTCTCAGTCATGTCCAACTATCTCCTCTGTCCATGGGATTTCCCAGGGAAGAATACTGAGTGGCTTGCCATTTCCTGCTTCAGGGGAACTTCCCTACTCAGGGATCGAGCCCATGTCTCCCATATCTTCTTCATTGCAGGTGGATCCTTTACCACTGAGCCACCTGGGAAGCCTTTTTAAATATATAGAATATCCCCCTAAAAATATGTGAATAAGTAAATTAATTACCTTTCATAAAGATATTTCAGGATGTTTATTATAATTTGGAAACAAGGAGTCAAATATGGCACTCTAGCTTATTAATAAATTAAACTTTCTGATCATTTTAATATTCCTTGAATAGCAATAATATATTTTAATGGAATAAGTTATACTTAGTATTTAGATGTGGAGAAGGCAATGGCAACCCACTCCAGTACTCTTGCCTGGAAAGAGTACTGGAGGACAGTACCGTGGACAGAGGAGGCTGGTGGGCTGCAGTCCATGGGGTCGTGTATTTAGATGATGTACAAAAGAGAAATTTGTAAATTGACATTTTCAGTGATAATTTTTCATTGTTATTAAAGATAAAAACATTTTTATTAATTCAAACAGATTGAGAGATTAAATTTTATTTCTATAACCCTGTCAGCAGTTACTAGCTTTTTAACATTTTTTTTTTTTTACTGAGTTGAAATACATATAACACAAAATGTAACATTCTAATGTGTAAAATAGTGTTTTCACAATATTGTATAACCATCTCCTCTATCTGATTTCAAAACAATTCATTATCCCCAAAGGAAAACCTATAACCGTTAAGCAGTTTTTCCCCATTCCTCTGCCACCATAGCTGACTAGCAACTACAATCTGTCTTCTGTCTCTATAGATTTTACTGATTAAAAATGTTTCATATAGCACTTTGGTGCTCCCTCAAAGTTAAACACAGAATCACTATATGACCCAGTAATCCACTCTTACTATATATTTAAAACAGATAGTCAAGCAAATGCTTGCACAGACTAGTTTATAGCAGCACTCTTCACAACAACTAAACAGTGGAAATAACCGAAATGCTCATCAGTGATCAAATGTACAAACCAACTGTGGGATGTGCATACAATGAAATATTATTCAGCCTTAAATAGGAATGAAATATTGATATATGCCACAATAAGGATGAAACACTGAAAACATTATGAAAGCACCATGCCACTACTACAAAGGCTCACATATCACATAACTTTTTAAAAATTTGTGATAAGAATAGTTAACATGACATCTGACTTAACACACTTTCAAGTGTACAATACAGTATTATATTCTTGGACTCCAAAATCATTGCTGATAGTAACTGAAGCCATGAAATTAAAAGCTGTTTGCTCCTTGGAAGAAAAGCTATGACAAAACTAGACAGCATATTAAAAAGCAGAGACATTACTTTGCCAACAAAGGTCCATCCAGTCAAAGCTATGGTTTTTCCAGTAGTCATGTATAGATGTGACAGTTGGACCATAAAGAAAGCTGAGATCTGAAGAATTGATGCTTTTGAGCTATAGTGTTGGAGAAAACTCTTGAGAATCTGCTGGAGTCCAGCCCTGGTGGATCCAGGGTAATTCAAAGGGGAGACAGAGTAGGCGTCCTAGGAAAAAACTTATTTAATTATAGATATATAGAGAGATTAGAAATGGATAGTGTAGTAGGAAAATTAGTGGCGAAAAAGAAGCTAAATAACTTGGTTTACGTGGAATACCAATCACCACCTACGTAGGCCACAGGCATCTTTCCGTTCTCCCGAAGGAGAAGAGGTACTGAGGCCTCCCTGGAAGCCCAGACAAAATTAGCAGGCTTGGTGAGTACCCACATTAATTCAGCCAGAAAAACAGGGAGCAAGAAGGAATGACATGGGGGAGTCAGTCTTTCCAGAAACTGATCTGATTTCTTTATTTTTCAGGTTTGTTTATATACCTTTTGTTATACATAGGGATGAATACAGAGTCACGCGGGGGTCAGCAGACCTGACCCTTCTCACAATCAGGTGCTTCATATAAAATTATACAAAGGTCTTATGGGTTTTACATTACCTTATGGCCATGAGGACTGCTGACATTTTATGGCCTTTTCTGATAACGGTCAGTTAACCAGAAAACTTATTTTTTCCAGGGGTGATTTTTTCTTAAATCAGGCGCCACCTTCCAAATAAAGTTGCAGTCCTATAGGGTGAGGGTGTAGTGAGTTACAACTAAGAAAGGAATTTACTTAGCCTAAGGTTTAACATGATTATCTTACTTATTTTTCCTATATGCTAGTTATATTCATTATAAGGGCAAGGAGTATGGAAATTTAGCAGCAAATATTGGTTCAACAGATGAAAACCCTTCACCAGTATTCCCCCTAAGATCTATTTAGTCTTAAGATAGTGATAAAGTTACATTTTTGCATAGCAAGGACAAAGTAATTTATAACAAAGTTCAGTGATCTATAACAAAAGAGAAAATTCATTAACTCAAAAAGTCTAGTATTGCTAAATCAAAAACTACTATATTTCCTTTTCTATATTCCAAATACATTGATTAATATATTCCTAGGTGCCTAAGGATATGGAGGCCTGGCAGCAATACTCCAAACTCTCTGTGCTGTTTATGGTTGAGAGGTTGTCACACAAGCTAGTCTGTCAACAGAGAGGTTTGACCTGAGACACCCTTGTCACACCCAGGGCAGGGAATTAGCAGTAATTATTGGCATGACAAATGAAAAAACCCTTCACCAATATAATTTCTAATCAACCCACTATACTACACTAATAATTTTCTAACTTCTCAAAAAGTCTGTATTTAGAAAGTTTAAAGCATCTCATGCCTCTCATGGTTGGGAGATTGTAAACAATCACAAGTGGCTGGACGAGCCTGATCAGGGAGGCTAGAGGACCTTCAGAGGAGTCCGTAAGTTGAAACACCCTTGTCACGCCTAGGAATTTTTATTAATTTTATTAATTATTACTTTTATTAACTGGAGCTGCAAGTTAACTCCTTCTCCGAGAGAAATGGTTATGTGGGAGAGCCAGAGGTGTAGGTGAGAGCATTAAACAGACTCTGGTTTTGGGGGTAGATGCTTGGGAATAGGGGGTTTCCTGAGGCTTGATCATCCCTTTGCATATGCCAAGCCTCCTTCCTAATGACCTTTGCCATGGGCGGAGTTCCTCACGCTGGCTCCCGGCAAGAATCCCTTGAACATCAAGGAGATCAAACCAGTCTATCCTAAAGAAAATCAGTCCTGAATATTCACTGGAAGGACTGATACTGAATCTGGAGCTCCAATACTTTGGCCACCTGAAGTGAAGTGCTGACTCATTGGAAAAGTCCCTGATGCTAGGAAAGATTGAAGAAAGGAGAGGGGGCGACAGAGGATGAGATGGTTGGATGGCATCACTGACTCAATGGACATGCATTTTAACAAACTCTGGGAAATGTTGAAGGACAGAAAGCCCTGGTGTGCTGTAGTCCATGGTGTTACAAAGAATCAGACATGACTGAGTGACTGAACAATGGCAACAACAGTATTATTAATTATAGGCATAGTGTTGTGCAGCATATTTCTAGAACTTAATATATTGCGTAACTGAAGGTACCAACATATTTCAAGATGTACCTGTCAAATAAGTGTCAATAATTGTATATCAATTATACAAATACATATGTAAGCATGTATATATATTTGTATGTCATTATTGGCATTTCGTCCCATCACTTCATGGGAAATAGATGGGGAAACAGGGGAAACAGTGTCAGACTTTATTTTTTTGAGCTCCAAAATCACTGCAGATGGTGACTGCAGCCATAAAATTAAAAGACACTTACTCCTTGGAAGGAAAGTTATGACCAACCTAGATAGCATTTTGAAAAGCAGAGATATTACTTTGCCAACAAAGTTCTGTCTAGTCAAGGTTATGGTTTTTCCAGTGGTCATGTATGGATGTGAGAGTTGGACTGTGAAGAAAGCTGAGCACTGACGAATTGATGCTTTTGAACTTTGGTGTTGGAGAAGACTCTTGAGAGTCCCTTGGACTGCAGGGAGATCCAACCAGTCAGTCCTAAAGGAGATCAGTCCTGGGTGTTCATTGGAAAGACTGATGCTGAGGCAGAAACTTCAATACTTTGGCCACCTCATGCGAAGAGTTGACTCATTGGAAAAGACTCTGATGCTGGGAGGGATTGGGGACAGGAAGAGAAGGGGACAACAGAGGATGAGATGGCTGGATGGCATCATCGTCTCAATGGACATGCGTTTGGGTGAACTCCGGGAGTTGCTGATGGACAGGGAGGCCTGGTGTGCTGTGACTCATGGGGTCACAAAGAGTTGGATAGGACTGAGCAACTGAACTGAACTGAACTGAATTGACATATAATTATTAACAACAAATATATATTACACAAGGGAAAAAATAAAAACAAGATTCTCATGACAATATAAACCATGTATCAAAGGTTTCACTCAGCTCATTGATTAATGAGGGAATTATTAAGATGTTAAAATGGATTCAAAAAGCATTTGAGAAGCTAAATATTTATAAACAATTAATAAATGATGTTTGCTGAGTTAAGTTCAAAACTGGTTAACATTCTGCAGTCATAACAGTAAAATGTGGATTATTTGGGGATAAAACACATGTGCATTTTCACTAGACAAAAATCTGTAAATTGATGTTAACCTCTGAAGAATCATGAAGTATCCTAGTCAACAGTAAGTGAACTAGAAATGTATCCCGCAATAGCACCTAAAGAACCTCTAGTAATTTTTTGTCTATTTCTAAGTTTCTGATAGTTTTTCTACAAATAGAGTTTATCCTGTCTAATGTCTATATTGTAAAATGGTTCAGTTCAAAATTTGAAGTATTTGCTATAAACAAAAAAATAGAATTTGAATAGATTCAACAGAATTCTCAACAGTTGTTTCTCTAAAATATCTAGTTCATTTTTTCAGGAAACAACATATTTGCCCTTAAGGCACAAAACAAGAAAAAGTAATGTAGATAGTCTTGATCAAAAACTCTAAGGTATAATGTACACTGATAGAACCTATTAAATAATATGTTGTTTATTTTTCTTTAGATGAAATAATTCTTTGCTATCATTTATTTTCTTATATTACAAAAGTCTTTGCGTTCATTTGCATTCTGCTAATCACCTAAATGGGCTTCCTAGGTGGCTCCAGTGGTAAAGAACCATTTGCCATCAGAGGAGCCGTAAGAGATGAGGCTTTGATTCCTGGGTTGGGAACATCCTTTGAATATTAAAACTTAGCTCATTTCCCATCCAATATATATGTCAGCTCCCCTGGAGGCAGGAAAAGGCAGCCCACTTCAGGATTCTTACCTGGAAAATTGCATGGACAGAGGAGCCTCGCAGGCTATAGCCCATGGGGTTGCAAAAGTTGGACATGACTGAGTATATGCCCACACACAGACACATACACACAGATATCTATGTCAGCTAAATTTTCCAATGTCAGTGTAATGCAGTATGTATTCTCTTTAACTCATTTAATATAACAGCATACTTCATTGTCTAGAATTCATCTGTTTATAATGTTTCAAAAACATAGTTACGTGACAAATTGCTTTTTATTCTCAAATGAAATGTTTTTTACAATAAGTGAAAATTTCATTTCCCCCAATTGACATATGCTTTTTTACTTCAAAAAATAAATTTATGAATGAATAAAAAGGAAATTTAAATGTATTTGTGTATTAAAGTCACAGTCTTGACCTCACAATATCTTTGCTTACTGAATAAGTTATAAAATATGTTCATTCACTTAACAAATATTTATTTATTTATGTAGTGTGAGTTATGTGCCAGATTTTGTTCTAGCTGAGAACATAAAAGACCAAAGCTCCAAACTACATTCCAGTGCATGGAGACATACAATATAAAATAAATATTAATTAAAGAGTATATCAGATAGTCCTGAGTATAAAAAGAGAAAGCAACTGGGCAAGTATCAGGTATTCGGATTAGATGCCTGTTATTTTACTTATATATTTATTTATTTTAAACCAAAATGAACTTTATTAATTTTTAAATACTTTTGTTTTACAATATTATGTTTCATATGTACAATATAATTATTAGTATTTTTATGGATTATATTCCATTTAAAGTTATTATAAACTAATGGCTGTATTTCCTTGTGCTATATAATGTATCCTAGTATCTTACTTATTTTATGCATAGCAGTTTGTACCTCTCTCTGGCCCTTTCCACCTTTACACTGCCCCACCAGTGACTGCTTATTTGTACTCTACATTTGTGAGTCTCTCTTTTTCCGTTTTGTTATATCTATTTATTTTGTAATTGTACATATGAGAAACAGAGTATTTATTTTTCTTTGTCTGACTTATTTCACTAAGGGTTCTGTTGTTCAGTTGCTAAGCTGTGTCTGACTCTGCGATTCCGTGGACTGCAGCACACCAGGCTTCCCTGTCTTTTACTATCTTCCAGAGTTTTCTCAAACTCATGCCCATTGAGTCGATGTTAAAATTCTGTCTGCAACAAAATAGATGAATCTAGAGGGTATTACTCTTCACATATCCTCTAGATTCATCCATGTTGTTGCAGATAGAAGAATTTCATTATTTTATGGCTGAGTAATATTCCAGTGTGTGTATGTATATGTATGTACACACAATATATATACCACATCTTTACCATTTATCTGTTGTTTGGCACTTGGGTTGCTTACATATCTCAGTTCTTGTAAATAATGCTGCTGTGAACATTGGAACACTGGGTCCATGAATCTTTCCAAGTTAGTGCTTTCATTTTCTTTGGATATACAACCAGGAATGAAATTGCTGGATCAAATTGTAGTTCTATTTTTAGGTTGTCAGGGTAGATACCACTGAGGAGGTATATTGTGATTCATAATGAGAAGTATATATTTGGTCTTCCTTCCTATTTCTGACTCTGAGTTTTGGAATGTCCTAAGAGCTGAGAGTCCTAAAGGTGTCTTTTGTAATGCTAACGAGGTGACTTTAGGAACTCCTCTAAAGATGGGGCTGGTTGCCAGTGAAGCCAATCATGTGATCAGAGGGGTGGAATTTTCAGTCTCAAATTGTGGCCTCCAAGAAGGGAAAGGGGTTAGAGATGGAGTTCAATCATCAATGGCCAATTAATTAATCAGTTGTGCCTATGTAATGAAGTTTCTGTATATACCCACAAGGATAGATTCAGAGAGGTTCCTGGTTTGTGAAAACATGGAAATTTGGAGCGAGAGTCATGCTAAGAGAGGATATGGAAGCCTGTGCCCTTTCTCTGTACCTTGTCCTATGTAGCTGTTTCCTCTCCCTGTTTCTGAGTTATATCATTTTATAATAAAACAATGATCTAGCAAGTAAAATGTTGCTGTGTGTTCTGTGAGGTGATCTTGCAAATTAATTGAATCTTAGGAGAGGGTCACAGGGGCCTCCCATCTGTAGTCAGTTGGTAAGAAGCACGGGTGACAACCTTGATTTGGTGACTGGCATCTGAAGTGGGGAGGAGTCAGTCTTGTGAGAGGAAACCTCTAACTTGCAAATCCTCTATCTGGTGAATAGTGTCAGAATTGAGGTGAATTTTAGGACACCCAGCAAGAGTCCAGAAAAGCACTGGACTTGTGAGGGAACCCCTCACTCCTCACATTTCTACATTGGGTTTGGGTGTTCAGATCCCTTTAGTAGGTGACCTTTCACTTAGTTAAAAGACCCTAGGTATGTGAAGGAATGGGCTACAAGAATATGCAGGAAAACTGTACAAGAAAACATTAATTAAAAAACCACACAGTAGGAACAGCCTTTGGTGACTATGAGTGGGTAGATAAATTCTTGGTCAATAAATAATTGGTTTTTACATCTTTAAAGACAGGGAATAATCATTGAAATTTTGTTCAATAGCACATCAGCAATAAGGGAATTCAGGAAAAAGTGGATTTGGATTTTACCCCATAAAATAGCATATTCTTCTAGCCAGGAGTAATGCCCAACTTAACCATAACAGATGTCAAAGCAGTCTCACATTCAACTCGTTAAACAGTTCTTGGAATGACACTAATTTGGCTTTGGGAAAGGCACGTCTAATTTTGACTCATTATACTGCTGGTACTACTTTTCTGCATTCTGAAAAATAACTGCAAGAGGACATCTGAGGATAAAGAGGGACTTGTAGTTTTTTTCTGTAAAATACATCAGGTCTTCTTGGTGCCACGGTGGTGTGTGTTGTATAAGTAAACAGATAATATGATGTCCATGTCATACTTTATTTTTGAAAACATAATCTGCAAAGAACTGCTTTAAGTCAGTTTTAGTCCAGATGAATGGATGTTAGAGATTATATATCCAGTTCATCTCTGGTCATATTATCTAGTGCTGCTCTTCCTGTCATGTTGTGAAAATTTAATTAACATTTTTGAATGAATGAAATAAAATTCAAATGGAAATTGTCATATACTTCTTCTGAATGTATTTTTTTGGCAAAGCTAGATGATAAACGCATAAAACAGCAGAGGTGTGAGAAAAATCTATATGAATGGCAAATACTTAACAATGAAATCTGCTTATTTTTAAAAGAAGTTTTACTTTTCATTCAATCTCCCTTTGTCCGTTAACTATTTTAGAGCACTAAGTACCTTGTATGTCTCCCTCACCATATTGTATCACTTCATAACCTTGAAAAGGACTAAATTTACTTTCTGATTTTTAAATAAGGGTTTTCTCTAAAATTTTTTTTCATTTAAACATTTTAACTTCAGATAGTGTGAACTTACTTTCAGACTTGTTTATGAAGGATATTAAGAGGCGTGGTTAGAGAAGACCAGCTGAGTTACCTAGAACTATAAAATAGCCACCATCCCTTAATTCTCTACACATAACAAAATATATACCTTTGTTTCAGTCAGTCTCAATTAATGGGCTCTTTTATGAATTCTTATAAGCTGTAACTGTATCTTTTAAATTCACTTCTAATTAATATAATATAATTTATATTTCACCATGAATGGAATACTACAGGGGAAAGTTATTTGGCACTAATAAAGAAAATGGGCTTCCCAGGTGGCATTGGTGTTAAAGAACCTGCCTGCCAATGCAGGAGACATGAAAGACTCGGGTTCAATCCCTGGGTCTGGAAGATCCCTTGGAGGAGGGCATGGCAACCCACTCCAATATTCTTGCCTGGAGAATCCTATGGACAGAGGAGGATGGCAGGCTACAGTATTGAGCTGTAAAAGATAAATTTTTAAATTTAACTTTGAGTAAACTCAATAAATGTGTCTCTCAAATTACTTTTAATAATAAAGAGCTTAATGTATTATTTTAACAGGTCTCTAAAACTTTCACTTTAATAAAAAAAAAGCAAAAAAATAATAATAATTCAAGTCCCTTAGTGACAAGGACTTTCTTCTACACAATGTAAAGGTCCAGCAGAAGTCAACATGTTCTTCCCTGTGGCAAAACAAATGGCCATATAGGAAGCAGACATATAAAAGGACTTTTGGTTCTGAAAAGCCAGAACTTGTAGCACTAGGAACAACTGGAGGCATAAATTTAGTCACTGAATTACTTTCTTTTTAAGATTTATAGGTTTTATGAAAATGAATCATCTTTCATTACTAATACATGTATTTCTCTTTATCCCTTGAAATATATAATCAATTCATCAATCTTTTGAAAAGTCCAAACTTTTTTTCTACAGTTTGTTCTATTCTCTTTCATTTTTCTCTTTATTTCCTTCCATTTATTTGTGCCTAATTGATGTTTGTTTGTAAATAGTTCTTTTATTTGATATAAGCAGTTAAAAGAAATATTTCCCTTTTAAGGATTGTTTTAGTTGCATCCCAAACATAGTTTGATTGCTGTTTTTATTTTGTTGTGACAAGACAGCATACTCTAATGAATGCAATCTTTCTAAGCGTGTTGAGGCTTGTTTAATAGCTCAGCATATGTCCTGTCTTAGTATGGGGTGTAGTGTTTTAAGAATATAAGTTTGGTCAAATGGAAATGTAACTCTTCTGCTTCCTTACTGACATTTTTATCCACGCAGTCTTTCAATTACTAATAGATGTCTATTCACTCTGATGCTGGGAGGGATTGGGGGCAGGAGGAGAAGGGGACAACAGAGGATGAGATGGCTGGATGGCATCACTGACTCTATGGACATGAGTCACCAGAGAAGCCTTTTGTTATTATGGGCGTACAAATTTAAGATTTGTATACCTCGTTGATGAATTGACACTTTTGTCATTAAAATCAATATTTTAAAAAATTGTTTTAGTAACACTTTTTGTGCTTCCCTGGTGGCTCAGACAGTAAGAATATGCCTGCAGTGCAAGAGACCTGGGTTGGATCCCTGGGTTGGGAAGATCCCCTGTAGAATGGCATGGCAACCCACTCCAGTATTCTTACCTGGAGAATTTCATGGACAGAGGAGCCTGGCGGACCGCAGTCCATGGGATCACAAAGAGCTGGACACGACTGAGCAACTAAGCACAACGCTTGTTGCCTTCAAGTCTGTTTTGCCTTACATTAGTATAACTGTACCATATTTTAAAAATTTTTATCGGAGTATAGTTGATTTACAGTATTGTGTTAGTTTCAGGCAAACAGCAAAGTGAATCAGTTATACACATACACACAGATATCTATGTCAGCTAAATTTTCCAATGTCAGTGTAATGCAGTATGTATTCTCTTTAACTCATTTAATATAACAGCATACTTCATTGTCTAGAATTCATCTGTTTATAATGTTTCAAAAACATAGTTACGTGACAAATTGCTTTTTATTCTCAAATGAAATGTTTTTTACAATAAGTGAAAATTTCATTTCCCCCAATTGACATATGCTTTTTTGCTTCAAAAAATAAATTTATGAATGAATAAAAAGGAAATTTAAATGTATTTGTGTATTAAAGTCACAGTCTTGACCTCACAATATCTTTGCTTACTGAATAAGTTATAAAATATGTTCATTCACTTAACAAATATTTATTTATTTATGTAGTGTGAGTTATGTGCCAGATTTTGTTCTAGCTGAGAACATAAAAGACCAAAGCTCCAAACTACATTCCAGTGCATGGAGACATACAATATAAAATAAATATTAATTAAAGAGTATATCAGATAGTCCTGAGTATAAAAAGAGAAAGCAACTGGGCAAGTATCAGGTATTCGGATTAGATGCCTGTTATTTTACTTATATATTTATTTATTTTAAACCAAAATGAACTTTATTAATTTTTAAATACTTTTGTTTTACAATATTATGTTTCATATGTACAATATAATTATTAGTATTTTTATGGATTATATTCCATTTAAAGTTATTATAAACTAATGGCTGTATTTCCTTGTGCTATATAATGTATCCTAGTATCTTACTTATTTTATGCATAGCAGTTTGTACCTCTCTCTGGCCCTTTCCACCTTTACACTGCCCCACCAGTGACTGCTTATTTGTACTCTACATTTGTGAGTCTCTCTTTTTCCGTTTTGTTATATCTATTTATTTTTTAATTGTACATATGAGAAACAGAGTATTTATTTTTCTTTGTCTGACTTATTTCACTAAGGGTTCTGTTGTTCAGTTGCTAAGTTGTGTCTGACTCTGCGATTCCGTGGACTGCAGCACACCAGGCTTCCCTGTCTTTTACTATCTTCCAGAGTTTTCTCAAACTCATGCCCATTGAGTCGATGTTAAAATTCTGTCTGCAACAAAATAGATGAATCTAGAGGGTATTACTCTTCACATATCCTCTAGATTCATCCATGTTGTTGCAGATAGAAGAATTTCATTATTTTATGGCTGAGTAATATTCCAGTGTGTGTATGTATATGTATGTACACACAATATATATACCACATCTTTACCATTTATCTGTTGTTTGGCACTTGGGTTGCTTACATATCTCAGTTCTTGTAAATAATGCTGCTGTGAACATTGGAACACTGGGTCCATGAATCTTTCCAAGTTAGTGCTTTCATTTTCTTTGGATATACAACCAGGAATGAAATTGCTGGATCAAATTGTAGTTCTATTTTTAGGTTGTCAGGGTAGATACCACTGAGGAGGTATATTGTGATTCATAATGAGAAGTATATATTTGGTCTTCCTTCCTATTTCTGACTCTGAGTTTTGGAATGTCCTAAGAGCTGAGAGTCCTAAAGGTGTCTTTTGTAATGCTAACGAGGTGACTTTAGGAACTCCTCTAAAGATGGGGCTGGTTGCCAGTGAAGCCAATCATGTGATCAGAGGGGTGGAATTTTCAGTCTCAAATTGTGGCCTCCAAGAAGGGAAAGGGGTTAGAGATGGAGTTCAATCATCAATGGCCAATTAATTAATCAGTTGTGCCTATGTAATGAAGTTTCTGTATATACCCACAAGGATAGATTCAGAGAGGTTCCTGGTTTGTGAAAACATGGAAATTTGGAGCGAGAGTCATGCTAAGAGAGGATATGGAAGCCTGTGCCCTTTCTCTGTACCTTGTCCTATGTAGCTGTTTCCTCTCCCTGTTTCTGAGTTATATCATTTTATAATAAAACAATGATCTAGCAAGTAAAATGTTGCTGTGTGTTCTGTGAGGTGATCTTGCAAATTAATTGAATCTTAGGAGAGGGTCACAGGGGCCTCCCATCTGTAGTCAGTTGGTAAGAAGCACGGGTGACAACCTTGATTTGGTGACTGGCATCTGAAGTGGGGAGGAGTCAGTCTTGTGAGAGGAAACCTCTAACTTGCAAATCCTCTATCTGGTGAATAGTGTCAGAATTGAGGTGAATTTTAGGACACCCAGCAAGAGTCCAGAAAAGCACTGGACTTGTGAGGGAACCCCTCACTCCTCACATTTCTACATTGGGTTTGGGTGTTCAGATCCCTTTAGTAGGTGACCTTTCACTTAGTTAAAAGACCCTAGGTATGTGAAGGAATGGGCTACAAGAATATGCAGGAAAACTGTACAAGAAAACATTAATTAAAAAACCACACAGTAGGAACAGCCTTTGGTGACTATGAGTGGGTAGATAAATTCTTGGTCAATAAATAATTGGTTTTTACATCTTTAAAGACAGGGAATAATCATTGAAATTTTGTTCAATAGCACATCAGCAATAAGGGAATTCAGGAAAAAGTGGATTTGGATTTTACCCCATAAAATAGCATATTCTTCTAGCCAGGAGTAATGCCCAACTTAACCATAACAGATGTCAAAGCAGTCTCACATTCAACTCGTTAAACAGTTCTTGGAATGACACTAATTTGGCTTTGGGAAAGGCACGTCTAATTTTGACTCATTATACTGCTGGTACTACTTTTCTGCATTCTGAAAAATAAGAGGACATCTGAGGATAAAGAGGGACTTGTAGTTTTTTTCTGTAAAATACATCAGGTCTTCTTGGTGCCACGGTGGTGTGTGTTGTATAAGTAAACAGATAATATGATGTCCACGTCATACTTTATTTTTGAAAACATAATCTGCAAAGAACTCCTTTAAGTCAGTTTTAGTCCAGATGAATGGATGTTAGAGATTATATATCCAGTTCATCTCTGGTCATATTATCTAGTGCTGCTCTTCCTGTCATGTTGTGAAAATTTAATTAACATTTTTGAATGAATGAAATAAAATTCAAATGGAAATTGTCATATACTTCTTCTGAATGTATTTTTTTGGCAAAGCTAGATGATAAACGCATAAAACAGCAGAGGTGTGAGAAAAATCTATATGAATGGCAAATACTTAACAATGAAATCTGCTTATTTTTAAAAGAAGTTTTACTTTTCATTCAATCTCCCTTTGTCCGTTAACTATTTTAGAGCACTAAGTACCTTGTATGTCTCCCTCACCATATTGTATCACTTCATAACCTTGAAAAGGACTAAATTTACTTTCTGATTTTTAAATAAGGGTTTTCTCTAAAAATTTTTTCATTTAAACATTTTAACTTCAGATAGTGTGAACTTACTTTCAGACTTGTTTATGAAGGATATTAAGAGGCGTGGTTAGAGAAGACCAGCTGAGTTACCTAGAACTATAAAATAGCCACCATCCCTTAATTCTCTACACATAACAAAATATATACCTTTGTTTCAGTCAGTCTCAATTAATGGGCTCTTTTATGAATTCTTATAAGCTGTAACTGTATCTTTTAAATTCACTTCTAATTAATATAATTTATATTTCACCATGAATGGAATACTACAGGGGAAAGTTATTTGGCACTAATAAAGAAAATGGGCTTCCCAGGTGGCATTGGTGTTAAAGAACCTGCCTGCCAATGCAGGAGACATGAAAGACTCGGGTTCAATCCCTGGGTCTGGAAGATCCCTTGGAGGAGGGCATGGCAACCCACTCCAATATTCTTGCCTGGAGAATCCTATGGACAGAGGAGGATGGCAGGCTACAGTATTGAGCTGTAAAAGATAAATTTTTAAATTTAACTTTGAGTAAACTCAATAAATGTGTCTCTCAAATTACTTTTAATAATAAAGAGCTTAATGTATTATTTTAACAGGTCTCTAAAACTTTCACTTTAATAAAAAAAAAGCAAAAAAATAATAATAATTCAAGTCCCTTAGTGACAAGGACTTTCTTCTACACAATGTAAAGGTCCAGCAGAAGTCAACATGTTCTTCCCTGTGGCAAAACAAATGGCCATATAGGAAGCAGACATATAAAAGGACTTTTGGTTCTGAAAAGCCAGAACTTGTAGCACTAGGAACAACTGGAGGCATAAATTTAGTCACTGAATTACTTTCTTTTTAAGATTTATAGGTTTTATGAAAATGAATCATCTTTCATTACTAATACATGTATTTCTCTTTATCCCTTGAAATATATAATCAATTCATCAATCTTTTGAAAAGTCCAAACTTTTTTTCTACAGTTTGTTCTATTCTCTTTCATTTTTCTCTTTATTTCCTTCCATTTATTTGTGCCTAATTGATGTTTGTTTGTAAATAGTTCTTTTATTTGATATAAGCAGTTAAAAGAAATATTTCCCTTTTAAGGATTGTTTTAGTTGCATCCCAAACATAGTTTGATTGCTGTTTTTATTTTGTTGTGACAAGACAGCATACTCTAATGAATGCAATCTTTCTAAGCGTGTTGAGGCTTGTTTAATAGCTCAGCATATGTCCTGTCTTAGTATGGGGTGTAGTGTTTTAAGAATATAAGTTTGGTCAAATGGAAATGTAACTCTTCTGCTTCCTTACTGACATTTTTATCCACGCAGTCTTTCAATTACTAATAGATGTCTATTCACTCTGATGCTGGGAGGGATTGGGGGCAGGAGGAGAAGGGGACAACAGAGGATGAGATGGCTGGATGGCATCACTGACTCTATGGACATGAGTCACCAGAGAAGCCTTTTGTTATTATGGGCGTACAAATTTAAGATTTGTATACCTCGTTGATGAATTGACACTTTTGTCATTAAAATCAATATTTTAAAAAATTGTTTTAGTAACACTTTTTGTGCTTCCCTGGTGGCTCAGACAGTAAGAATATGCCTGCAGTGCAAGAGACCTGGGTTGGATCCCTGGGTTGGGAAGATCCCCTGTAGAATGGCATGGCAACCCACTCCAGTATTCTTACCTGGAGAATTTCATGGACAGAGGAGCCTGGCGGACCGCAGTCCATGGGATCACAAAGAGCTGGACACGACTGAGCAACTAAGCACAACGCTTGTTGCCTTCAAGTCTGTTTTGCCTTACATTAGTATAACTGTACCATATTTTAAAAATTTTTATCGGAGTATAGTTGATTTACAGTATTGTGTTAGTTTCAGGCAAACAGCAAAGTGAATCAGTTACACATATACATATATCAACTCTTTTTAAGATTTTTTTCCCATATTGGTCAATACAGAGTATTGAGGAGATTTTCCTGTGCTCTACTATAGGGCCTTATTTCTGATAATATATCATTTTGCACTTTTATTAATAGTCCTTTTTATATAGGAGCTCCTACTGCTAAGGTGGTTCCAGAAATCTGTACTTTAACTAGAACTTTTTTTTTTTTTTTAGAGCTTCCATTTTACTTTATTTTGCTTTACAGTACTCTATTGGTTTTGGCATACATTGACATGAATCTGCCACGGGTGTACACGAACTCCCAAACATGAACCCCNGAAAGAATCAATTTTTTGGTGCTCAGCCTTCTTCACAGTCCAACTCTCACATCCATACATGACCTGTCTCTTATACACATCTGGCGATTCGTTTCTTACATGATAGTATACATATTTCAATGTTATTCTCCCAAATCATCCCACCCTTTCCCTCACCCTCTCCCTCTCCCTCTCCCTCTCCCTCAGAGTCCAAAAGTCCGCTCTACACATCTGTGTCTTTTTTGCTGTCCTGCATACAGGGTCCTCATTACCATCTTTCTAAATTCCATATATATGTGTTAGTATACTGTATTGGTGCTTTTCTTTCTGGCTTACTTCACTCTGTATAATCGGTTCCAGTTTCATCCATCTTATTAGAACTGATTCAAGTGTATTCTTTTTAATGGCTGAGTAATATTCCATTGTGTATATGTACCACAGCTTTCTTATCCATTCACCTGCTGACGGACATCTAGGTTGTTTCCATGTCCTGGCTATTATAAACAGTGCTGCGATGAACATTGGGGTACATGTGTCTCTTTCTGTTCTGGTTTCCTCGGTGTGTATGCCCAGCAGTGGGATTGCTGGGTCATAAGGCAGTTCTATTTGCAATTTCTTAAGGAATCTCCACACTGTTCCCCATAGTGGCTGTACTAATTTGCATTCCCACCAACAGTGTAAGAGGGTTCCCTTTTCTCCACACCGTCTCCAGTATTTATTGCTTGCAGACTTTTGGATTGCAGCCATTCTGACTGGTGTGAAGTGGTATCTCATTGTGGTCTTGATTTGCATTTCTCCGATAATGAGTGACGTTGAGCATCTTTTCGTGTGTTTGTTAGCCATCCGATTTGAATGTGTTATCCTTGAGTGTATTTTTTTATTTATTTGTCTTATCATGGCTTTGTTAAGATTCTTGGAACTATGTGATATTTTTAAACAAATTTGAAATAATGTTAGCCAATATTTCTTCAAGTATTTATCTGTCCCTTCCCTACTTTCTGCTCACTTTCTCTAACGCTTGTGTTAGTTGTGCTGTTTTACACTGTTATAGATTATTGAAGTTTTGCTTATTTTTTCTCAGTTCTTGCTTGAGTGGCAGGGTTTTGTTTGAATAATTGCTCTTGAGATTATTGAACCTTTATTCTTGCATTGAATAATCAGTTGACTGTTCCACATAATGTATTTTTTGTTAAATATTTTATTTTTATATCTAATATTTGCAAATACCTGTACTATTTGCAAGTGACTTATAGTTCTCTTCAAATTCCCTATTTCTTCTTTCATTTTGCTCATCATTCTCAATAGTTTTTAAGACATTCTTGAGATTATCTAAAATCTTTGTCTTCTGATGTAAGAATCTTCTGTGGTTCTCTGTGTACATTGTTTAGTCACATCTTATCACTTTATTGTATAATGAAGATTATAGATGTTTCCTTGCAAATAACCTGAATATTTTTGTCTTTCTCTGTAAAGTGTTGATTTCTCTTCTAGCAGAAATTACCCTATCAACAGCTCACCTTGATAATGTGGAAGCTTATCTTTATGCTTGCTTCAGTTAGAATATTCTGAATATTTCCAGTTATCAGTGCTGTGAAATGATTGTTAATCCTAAGGCATGGTTTCTTGCTAGTTTCATTGGCAATCTCAAGTATTTATCCAGCCCCTCAATTATTTAGGCTTCAATTTCAAATTATAGTTTTTCTAGAATTGAGAAAGTATTGAAATCTCTGCTCAGTCTTCTTAGCCTCTCTCTATGATTATTCTCAGGACTTCTTGGATTAATGTCCTTCATATGTGTAATTTAGGAGTCAGCAAAGATTTCCAGCCAGTTTTGTATATGGCGGGGAGTAGGGCGGAGGGGTGTCCCCTTGTGGCTCAGCTGGTAAAGAATACACCTTCAATGTGGGAAGACTTGGATTCAATCCCTGGGTTGGGAAGATCGCCTGGAGAGGGGAAAGGCTACCCACTCCAGTATTCTGGCCTGGAGAATTCCATGGACTATACAGGCCATGGGGTCACAAAGATTCAAACATGATTGAGGGACTTTCATGTTTGCTTGTATGTAGGGACTTTGAGCCTCCACACTGTGGCATCCTCTGTTTGAGGATTTCTTGCCTAAATTCATAGACCACTCTGCTTCACCTGAATCTTTATTTCTATTTTTCAATCTAATAATATTCTCACTTTCTGCATAAACTATATTATTGAGATGGAATTCCAGTTGAGCTATTTAAAATCCTGAAAGATGATGCTGAGAAAGTGCTGCACTCAATATGCCAGCAAATTTGGAAAACTCAGCAGTGGCCACAGGACTGGAAAAGGTCAGTTTTCATTCCAATTCCAAAGAAAGGCAATGCCAAAGAATGCTCAAACAACTGCACAATTGCACTCATCTCACACACTAGTAAAGTAATGCTCAAAATTCTCCAAGTCAGGCTTCAGCAATACTTGAACCGTGAACTTCCTGACGTTTAAGCTAGTTTTAGAAAAGGCAGAGGAACCAGAGATCAAATTACCAACATCCACTGGATCATGGAAAAAGCAAGAAAGTTCCAGAAAAACATCTATTTCTGCTTTATTGACTATGCCAAAGCCTTTGACTGTGTGGATCACAATAAACTGTGGAAAATTCTGAAAGAGATGGGAATACCAGACCACCTGACCTGCCTCTTGAGAAATCTGTATGCAGGTCAGGAAGCAACAGTTAGAACTGGACATGGAACAACAGACTGGTTCCAAATAGGAAAAGGAGTACGTCAAGGCTGTATATTGTCACCCTGCTTATTTAACTTATATGCAGAGTACATCATGAGAAACGCTGGACTGGAAGAAACACAAGCTGGAATCAAGATTGCCGGGAGAAATATCAATAACCTCAGGTATGCAGATGACACAACCCTTATGGCAGAAAGTGAAGAGGAACTAAAAAGCCTCTTGATGAAAGTGAAAAAGGAGAGTGAAAAAGTTGGCTTAAAGCTCAACATTCAGAAAACGAAGATCATGGCATCTGGTCCCATCACTTCATGGGAAATAGATGGGGAAACAGTGGAAACAGTGTCAGACTTTATTTTTTGGGGCTCCAAAATCACTGCAGATGATGATTGCAACCATGAAATTAAAAGACGCTTACTTCTTGGAAGGAAAGTTATGACCAACCTGGATAGCATATTCAAAAGCAGAGACATTACTTTGCCGACTAAGGTCCGTCTAGTCAAGGCTATGGTTTTTCCTGTGGTCATGTATGGATGTGAGAGTTGGATTGTGAAGAAGGCTGAGTGCCGAAGAATTGATTCTTTTGAACTGTGGTGTTGGAGAAGACTCTTGAGAGTCCCCTGGACTGCAAGGAGATCCAACCAATCCATCCTGAAAGAGATCAGCCCTGGGATTTCTTTGGAAGAAATGATGCTAAAGCTGAAAGTTCAGTACTTTGGCCACCTCATGTGAAGAGTTGACTCATTAGAAAAGACTCTGATGTTGGGAGGTACTGGGGGCAGGAGGAGAAGGGGATGACAAAGGATGAGATGGCTGGATGGCATCATTGACTCGATGGACATGAGTCTGAGTGAACTCTGGGAGTTGGTGATGGATAGAGAGGCCTGGCATGCTGCAATTCATGGGGTTGCAAGAGTCAGACACGACTGAGCGACTGAACGGAACTGATATTATTGAGAACCATGCATACCTGTGAATATTTCCAGGAGTAATTAGATAAAATTTGAGTCTTTGAGCATTGTGAATTCTGTCCTTCAAGGTCCTCAGTTTCTACTTGTATGCATTGTAGTACTTTCAGACAGCTGATTTTTAATGTTTATTTTTTAAAAGAAATTTTACTGTCATTGGTTAGAACAATAGTCAGTCCTAAAGGAAATCCTAGTCAATCCTAAAGGAAAACAACCCCGAATATTCATTGGAAGGACTGCTACCTGACGTGAAGAGCCAACTCCTTGGAAAGGACCCTGATGCTGGGAAAGATTGAGAGCAGGAGGTGGAGGGGGCAACAGAGGAGGAGATGGTTGGATGGCCTCACTGACTCAATGGACATGAGTTTGAGAAACCTCCAGGAGGTAGTGAAGGATAGGGAAGCCTAGTGTGCTGCAGTCCATGGGGTCCCAAGAAGTCGGACTCTACTTAGCAACTGAACAGCAACAGAATAGTATGCTACAAACTAGTCAGTCATTACTATAAGCAAGAATATAATGTACCTGATTGAAAGAAGGAGAGAAAGTATGTTTCTAAGTTTGTGCCATTCTCATTGAATTACTAGCAGTTTGCAGTCCTTTGGGGTAAAGTTTTCACATTTGGTTGATAGACAAGTTGGGCAAGGAATTTTGTTTTAATTATGTCTTTTCTAAATTTTTGGAATTTTATGTGTAGAAAAGACAAGATAATGACTTTCTCTTCATCCAATCACAAGCTCATTTTCCCATAATGGCTTAAGCAAGCCTTATAAAAAGTTATGAGGGAGTTTTACAAACATGGCTTTTGCAATTTTAAACTGCTAGGTGAATTCATTTTGGAAGTGTAATTATTATGATGAAAAATATAATTGAAGATTTTAGTCATATCCTTGAAGGGAGAGAATCTTATTCAAAATATATACTTTGCTACGATTTAAAAATCAGGCTTATATTAAGTTTTTGTTAGCAAAATTTGGGAAAAAGTGTCATTTTATCTTTTGCAACTACACTTTCACAGTCTAATATCAACAGCAAGTACTTTGGTAGTTCTCAAAATGTAGTCTAATTGGAAGTGCTGGTTAAAAATGCAAAGGTATAGAGCCCAGAATTTTGAATTTATAAGTTCTTTAGATTAGTCTCCTATACAACTGATTTAATGACAGATTATTATCCAGATTAGTGACAAAATTGTGATTAATCTTCAAATTACTTTCTTTCTCAAGGAGCTTCTAAAATTTCTCATGTCTTATTAATAAAATATGGAAACAACAACATATAAGCCTACTTTACAAATAGGAATTAAAGTCATTTGGATTCTGTGGAACCTACATAATGTTTTAAAAAGCAAGGCAAAAGATAAGAATGCTAAACTATGATCCATCAAGTAAGCTAACCCTCTTATTTTATGTTAAATCTTGTTCTTTACGATCACAACACAAAAATACCACATTGGCCAAAAGGTCAAGATTAGCAACATAGCCAATAATACTTTATTTTATTAATTTATTTGTTTCTGGCCACACTACCTGCCCTGCAGGATCTTCGCTCCCTGACCAGGCATCAAACCTGTGCCTCTGCAGTGGAAGTGTGGAGTCCTAACCACAGGATTGCCAGGGAATTTCCAAAGGCAACAGTATTTTAATTACTGGACCACACAAGAAATGATGAGAGATAAGAACCATATAATATAGTATTAAATAATAACAAAGTATTCAAAGTAAACCCAGGACAACATCTGGCCACACTACCTGCCCTGCAGGATCTTCGCTCCCTGACCAGGCATCAAACCTGTGCCTCTGCAGTAGAAGTGTGGAGTCCTAACCACAGGATTGCCAGGGAATTTCCAAAGGCAACAGTATTTTAATTAGTGGACCACACAAGAAATGATGAGAGATAAGAACCATATAATACAGCATTAAATAATAACAAAGTATTCAAAGTAAACCCAGGACAACAAGAAGAACTGGCATGTGGCACAGCCTAAAAGAAAGTGAGACAGAACTCTGAAGACTGACTCAGGAGGCCACAGGAGGGCGAAACAGCCTTTGCTACTTAGTTGCTAAGCCGTGCCCACCTCTCTGCAACACTATGGACTTCTCATTTCCTTCTCCAGGGAATCTTCCCAACCCAGTGATCGAACCTACATCTTCTGCATTGGCAGGCAAATTCTTTCCCACAGTGCCCATCTGGGAAGCCTAAAAAGAGCCCTACAAGCTCCATGTTCTTCACTTCAGCCCATTAGAGGGAAAGCAATGGGAATCTGGTTTGGGTATAAACAATAAAGAATCCTCCCAACAATGCAGGAGAGGCAAGTTTGATCCCTGGGTCAAGAAGATTCCCTGGAGAACAAAATGGCAACCCATTCCAGTATACTTGCCTGGGAAATCCCATGGGTAGGGGAGCCTGATGGGCTATAGTCCATGGGGTCAAAAAAGAGTAAGACGCGACTTAACAACTAAACACCAACAGGAAAACAGATCATTAAAAAAAAAAAGTGAAAGCATTAGTCACCCTTTTTTCTGTGTTGTGTGGAGCATTTTTGAGCCTTTTAATATCCTGGCTAAAATTCAATTGAAGACATGAGGTTTTAAGGAAATTAAGAAGGTGTAAGGCGATGGCAACCCACTCCAGTACTCTTACCTGGCAAATCCCCTGGATGGAGGAGCCTGGTAGGCTGCAGTCCATGGGGTTGCTAAGAGTCGGACACGACTGAGAGACTTCACTTTCACTTTTCACTTTCATGCATTGGAGAAGGCAATGGCAACCCACTCGTGTTCTTGCCTGGAGAATCCCAGGGACGGGGGAGCCTGGTGGGCTGCCGTCTCTGGGGTTGCACAGAGTCAGACACGACTGAAGTGACTTAGCAGCAGCAGCAGTAGCAATTTTTATATAGAAATTTTGTTGTCTTATCCTCTTCTACTGAAAGACAACAAAGCTTCTTTTTAAAAATAAATTACAATATATGGGAACGAATATATGGAAGTGGCATAATTCTTGGCTCCAGAGTGTGGTAAAAACAGTAATTTCCTGGGTCTACATTCATTGTTATGCCACCTGCTGTCATGCTAAAGGGTATGTGCATTTCTTATAGGTTCTGTCCTGTGGACTATACTCACCCACTTGTTATACAGAAGAAGTAAAACTTCATGTGAAAATTGGTGAAATCCATATAAAACTTCTAGTTCAGTTAGTAGCATTAGGTAAATGTTAATTTAATTTTGAGAAATGTGCATGGTTATGTAAGATGCTAACATCAGTAGCATTTGTAAACCTAGATGTCCATGAGCAGATGAATGGATAAGAAAGCTGTGGTACATATACACAATGGAGTATTACTCAGCCATTAAAAAGAATACATTTGAATCAGTTCTAATATGATGGATGAAACTGGAACCAATTATACAGAGTGAAGTAAGCCAGAAAGAAAAACACCAATACAGTATACTAACACATATATATGGAATTTAGAAAGATG
>SJYX01007036.1:291947-314571 GCA_006410675.1 Oreotragus oreotragus | reverse complement strand
TAACACATATATATGGAATATAGAATGATGGTAATGAGGACCCTGTATGCAAGACAGCAAAAGAGATACAGATGTGTAGAGCGGACTTATGGACTCTGAGGGAGGAGAGGGAGAGGGAGAGGGTGGGATGATTTGGGAGAATAGCATTGAAATTTGTATACTATCATGTAAGAAATGAATTGCCAGTTTATGTTCAATGCAGGATGCAGGACGCTTGGGGCTGGTGTATGGGGATGATCTGGAGGGATGATGTGGGATGGGAGGTGGGAGGGGGGTTCATGTTTGGGAGTTCGTGTAAAAAAATAAATAAATACAAAAAAAAAAAAAAAAACCCTAGGTAGTTCTCATCATATTCTTGTCAGTTTTCAATAAAACCTATATATTTTTTTTCTCTTCACATGCCTTAAGTTGTCTCTCTTCTGATCCAATATATAATTGATATTGATGAAGTATGGGATAATAAGATGAAAGTTCTTTTTTTTAATTCAGAATTTAAGGCACTATTTCATTGTTTGCCTAGCAATGAATCTTGCTGTTTATAGTCTGATAATGTCACCCAAATTCCTAGTGCTGTATGTACATGATCTGTCTTTTCTTCCTGGAAGCTTTTTTATTTTCATTGAAGGATAATTTCTTTACAGAATTTTGCTGTTTTCTGTCAAACCTCAACATGAATCAGCCATAGATGTACATATATCCCCTCGCTTTTGAAGCTCTCTCCCTTCTCCGTCCCCATCCCACTCCTCTAGGTTGATATAGAGCCCCTTCTTGAGTTTCCTAAGCCATAGAGCAAATTTCCATTGGCTATCTATTTTACACATGGTAATGTAAGTTTCCGTCTTATTCTTTCCATACATCTTACCCTCTCCTCCCCTCTTCCCATGTCCATAAGTCTATTCTCTCTGTCTGTTTCTCTATTGCTGCCCTGTAAATAAATTCTTCAGCACCATTTTTCTAGATTCCGTTAGAATACATTAGAATACAATATTTATCTTTCTCTTTCTGACTTTCATCACTTTGTATAACAGGTTCTAGGTTCATCCACCTCATTAGAATGGACTCAAATGCATTCCTTTTTATGGCAGAGTAATACTCCATTGTGTATATGTACCACAACTTCTTTATCCATTTATCTGTCAATGGACATTTAGGTTGCTTCCATGTCTTAGCTATTGTAAATAGTGCTGCAGTGACCAATGGGATACGTGTGTCTCTTTCAATTTTTGTTTCCTCAGAGTGTATAGGAGTGGGATTGCTGTGTCATATGGTGGTTTTATTCCCAGTTTTTTAAGGACTCTCCATACTGTCTTCCATAGTGGCTGTATCAATTTACATTCCCACCAACAATGCAAGAGCATTCCCCTTTCTCCATACCTTCTCCAGTCTATTGTTTGTAGACTTTTCGATGATGGCAATTCTGATTGGTGTGAGGAGATACCTCATTGTAATTTTGACTTGCATTTCTCTAATAATGGGTGATGTGAAAAACATGATCTTTTCACGTGTTTGTTAGCCATCTATATATCTTCCTTGGAGAAATGCCTGTTTAGGTCTTTTTCCCACTTTTTGATTGGGTTGTTTGTTTTTCTGGTATTGAGTTGTATGAGCTGTTTGTATATTTTGGAAATACATCCTTTGCCAGTTGTTTCATTTGCTATTATTTTCTCCCATTCTGAGGTTTGTCTTTTCACCTTGCTTATAGTTTCCTTTGCTGTGCAAAAGCTTTTAACTTTAATCAGTTACCACTTGTTTACTTTTGTTTTTATTTCCATTACTCTAGGAGGTGGGTCATAGAGGATCTTGTTTTGATTCATGTCATCAAGTGTTCTGCCTATGTTTTCCTCTAAGAGTTTCACAGTTTCTGGTCTTACACTTAGGTCTTTAATCCATTTTGAGTTTATCTTTGTGTATGGTGTTAGGAAGTGTTCTAATTTCATTCTTTTACATGCAGCTGTCCAGTTGTTGAAGAGGCTTCTTTGTCCCAACGCATATTCTTGCCTCCTTTGTAAAAAATAAGGTACCCATAGGTGCCTGGGTTTATTTCTGGGCTTTCTGTCTTGTTCCATTGGTCTATATTTCTGTTTTTGTGCCAGCATCATACTGTCTTGATGACTGTAGCTTTGTAGTATAATCTGAAATCAGAAAGGTTGATTCCTCCAGCTCCATTCTTCTTCCTCAAGACTGCTTTGGCTATTTGGGGTCTTTTGTGTTTCTATATGAATTGTGAAATTTTTTGTTCTAGTTCTGTGAAAAAAGCCATTGATAATTGATAGGGATCTCATGAATCTGTAGATTGCATTTGATAGTATAGTCATTTTCACAATATTGATTGTTCCTACCCAGGAACATGGAATATCTCTCCATCTGTTTATGTCATCTTTGATTTCTTTCATTAGTCTCTTATAATTTTCTGTGTACATATCTTTTGTCTCCTTAGGTAAGTTTATTCTTAGACATATAATTCTTTTTGTTGCAATGGTGAATGGGACTGATTCCTTAATTTTGCTTTCTGATTTTTCATTGTTAGTATATAGAAATGCAAGTGATTTCGGTGTATTGATTTTGTATCTGGCAACTTTGCTAAGTTCACTGATTAGCTCTAGTAATTTTCTGATACTCTCTTTAGGGTTTTCTATGTACCGTATCATGTCATGTGCAAACAGTGAGAGCTTTATTTATTGTTTTCTGCTCTGGATTTCTTTTATTTCTTTTTCTTCTCTGATTGCTGTAGCTAGGATTTCCAGAACTATGCTGAATAATAGTGGTAAAAGTGGATATCCTTGTCTTGTTCCTGATTTTAGGGGCAATGCATTCAGTTTTTCACCATTGAGAATAATGTTTGCTGTAGGCTTATCATATATGGCCTTTACTAAGTTGAGGTAGGTTCCTTTTATGCCCATTTTTTGGAGTTTTAACATAAATGGGTGCTGAACTTTGTCGAAGGCTTTCTCTGCATCTATTGAGATAATCATATGTTTTTCATCTTTCAATTTGTTAATATGGTATATTACACTGATTGATTTGTGTATATTGATGAATCCTTGCATTCCTGGAATAAACCCAACTTGATCACATAAAAAAAAAAAAAAAGTGTATATTCACATAAAAGGTAAATAAACTGGCCTGTGTGCCTAGTGAAAATCAGGCTAGATCTGTCAAGTGTTGATAGGTCTACTGTGAACTCAAACTCAGTTAATGATAAATAAGGAAGACAGGTGTGTTTGCTCTGTCTGCTACTATCATGGCAGGATTCTTTGATAAGTTACTTTGAGTTATTTTCTATCTCTCTGAGGAAAGACAAATGGATTATGTACCATGTCAGGGTCTTGTTATTTGCATAGATTTAAAGTATGACAATTACTAATTTAAAGTGTCTCAGAGCTTGAGACATATATAATCTTTCTTTCTATAAACATTCCACATATAATTTTGAAGGGAGACATGAGTCACATCCTGCATGTGTCTGATATTTTCTTAAGTGGGATACACTCCAAAGTTTACTTGATGGAGACAGACGTATCTTGAATGTGATATTTTTAGGTTTAAGCATAGTAGTGATACATGGTTTTGAATTTTTAAAGACTGGAATATGGAAGTCCCCCAGCATAGAATTTAGCAATGTATTCCTACAAGAATCTTACCACCCAGAGCCAGCATGTTTTTCAGGCTTATTTTCATTCTTTATGCCTATTGTATCATAGTCCTGACTCTAATTTTTATCTAAAGTTTTTGGACTGATGTACGAATAAAAAGAAAGTTCCCGGACTTTTTCCAAAAAATAATTTATAATAATAAGATCAGAAAATTTAAGGAGACTTTAGAATTTAAACTCATTCATCTAGTTCAGCCACCTAAACAGAATCTTCTCTGCAACATCCCTAGTAGATGGTCACTCATTTTCTACTGAAATGATGCCTATTATGACAATCTATTCAACTTTAGAAAACTCTGATACTTAGAAAACTCCAGTTCATATGTTCATCCCCTAATTATGAACTACTCCTTCTAGTACTATAGGTTGGAGTAAAGCAACATAATATTTTTACACACTGATTTATTTATTTATGTCTGTGATGGGTCTTCATTGCTGCGTGCAGGCTTTCTTTAGTTGCAGAGAGTGGGGGTTACTCTCTAGTTGCAGTGCACAGGCTTCTTTGTGGTGGCTTCCCTTGTTGCAGAACACAGGATCTAGGTGGATGAGCTTCAATAGCTACAGCACATGGGTTCAGCAGTTGCAACTTTCTGGCTCTAGGGTACATGGGCTTCAGTAGTTGTGACACAGGGGCTCATTAGTTGTGGCCCATGGGCTCTAGAGTGTGCAGGCTCCAAACAGTTGTGGTGTGTGGTCTCAGTAGTTGTGGCTCGAGGACTCTAGAGCATGGGGTCCGTAGTTGTGGTGCACAGACTCAGTTGTCCCACTGGATGTGGAACCCATATCCCCTGAATTAGCAGGCAGATTCTTATCCACTGAGCCACCAGGGAAGTCCAGAGAAAAACAATTTTATTCCTTCTTCTCCATGACAGCTCTTCAAACTCGGGACTCATTCATTAATAAACAATGAGTATGCACTATGACCCTTAGACAGAATTAGTTGAATAATACAGGTCCTCTACATGCAGGAACTTATATTCTACAGGAGTAAATATGTCTAATAATGTTATGTGTTCAACTTATGTAAGCTGCCCTATGAGAACACAATGATCTCTCAAGATTTTGCTATTTTCCTCCTTTCTCTAGACAGGTATTACACAAACTCCTGATGTTGCATGTTTAAAAAGTCTTAGTATGCACTTCAATAATGTTATTTATTGATCCCTATAGCTCATATGGTAAAGAATCTGTCTGCAATGCAGGAGACCCAGTTTCAATCCTCAGTCCAGAAGATCCTCTGGAGAAGGGCATGGCAAGCCACTCCAGTATTCTTGCCAGGAGAAGCCCATGGACAGAGGAGCCTGGTGGAATACAGTCCATGGGGTCATGAAGAATTAGACACAACTGAGTGACTAACACTACTCCTATTATACTATATAAGCACAGTAACTTGCTAGTATGAGATGAAAATGATAAATTATGCAAAAATAGATATTATAAAAATTTTAAAAATAAACAGATACAGGAAGTTTAATATCCTCTTTCCAAATCCAAAATGATCATCTTGCAGAGGCAGAAAAATAACATTTTTTAAGCTTCAAGATACTGAAGATTTAAATTTTGTTACTTTTGCTATCCTTTTAACAAATTTGCATGGCAGAACTGACATGGAGGGCATACTTCAGCTCGTTTCTTCTGGCAAATGTCACTGTAGATGTGGTATCCTGATCACTACAATCAAGTGGTTGTGGAGATTTTAAGAACTTTCTGGTTTTCATAGAAGTGGCTTTCTTGGTGGCTTGGTTCTACAGCACAGCATCTGGAATCATTTCTTTAAAGATTAACCTAGAGTCACCTTCTTTAGTCTTCCCAATAATTCTGTAAGTTATTAGTACTCAATAGGATATCCTTTTGTACTAAAAGTAGCTAGAAGAAATTTTTATTCCCTATAACTCAGCCCTGGGCTTCCTTAGTGGCTCAGATAGTAAAGAATTGACTGCAAGGCAGGAGACCTAGGCTCAACTCTGGGTTGGGAAGATCCCCTGGAGGAGGGCATGACAACCCACTCCGATGTTCTTGTCTGAAGAATCACTATGGACAGAGGACCCTGGTGGGCTACAGTCCATGGGGTCACAAAGTGTCACACATGACTAAGCGCAGCATAGCACATGAGTTAACCCTAAACAATACATTAATATGGTAATATTATTCATCTCAAAGGCAGTTCATCTTAAATTCAAGTCATTCAACTAGAGAATTATTTAAATTATTTCATTTAACCATTATTTATATAGAGTACTTTCCAGTTACCTGACAGTGTTGTTGGCTCTGGAAATGTATTTATGGAAAAACTAATAAAAATCTCTGCATTTAAAATTCTAATAAGAATTTTGTATTATATGATTTCACATATTTATGACCACATTTACTTATCTACATAATTATAAAAATTTAAAGATTATTTAAAACTATCCACCAAATAAAGAGTTCCTCCAAATATCTCATGTAATTTTTAGTATATTGAGATTTATCCTTAGCTTTTTGTCCTATTTTGAAATGCCTCTCTCCAAGAGTATTAATTTTAAAAGACAAAATAAATACAGCTTCTATGATAAATAATGAAAAAGTTAATAATCTAACAGTTGTTAATGGACTCACTAATGACACAGTTCAGTTCAGTTCAATTCAGTTGCTCAGTCATGTTCGACTCTTTGTGACCCCGTGAATTGCAGCACACCAGGCCTCCCTGTCCAGCACCAGCTCTCAGAGTTCACTCAAAGTCATGTGCATCGAGTCGGTGATGCCATCCAGCCATCCCATCCTCTGTCATCCCCTTCTTCTCCTGTTCCCAATCCCTCCCAGCATCAGGGTTTTTTCCAATGAGTCAACTCTGCATGAGGTGGCCAAAGTATTGGGGTTTCAGCTTCAGCATCAGTCCTTCCAATGAACACCCAGGACTGATCTCCTTTAGGATGGACTGGTTGGATCTTCCTGTAGTCCAAGGGACTCTCAAAAGTCTTCTCCAACACCACAATTCAAAAGCATCAATTCTTTGGCACAGTAGATTAACAAAAATAACTTTTTATATTGTCATCTATAGTACTCTATAAAACTGACCTAAACACAATATTCTGACTAAAAAGTGCTAAATTTCATTAAAAATGTATTGGAATTCTAAGGTTAGCCAAAGACATACAAATGACTAGCCAATTATGGTGCATATTTCCCTTCATCAATTAGATATATTTGATATTGAGTTTTTTATTTTTGCAACTCTGCAACGCCATGAATCGCAGCACGCCAGGCCTCTCTGTCCATCACCAAACTCCAGGAGTTCACTCAGACTCTTGTCCATCGAGTCAGTGATGCCATCCAGCCATCTCATCCCCTGTCGTCCCCTTCTCCTCCTGCCCCCAATCCCTCCCAGCGTCAGAGTCTTTTCCAATGAGTCAACTCTTCTCATGAGGTGGCCAAAGTACTGGAGTTTCAGCTTGAGCATCATTCCTTCCAAAGAAATCCCAGGGTTGATCTCCTTCAGAATGGACTGGTTGGATATCTTTGTGCAAAGAGTCAGACACAACTGAGCAACAAAACTGAACTGAACTGAACTGATATTGATTTCTTCTAACTATATGCCCATTTTATAATGAAGAAAAAGATAAAAATGATTGAATAATGCGTAAAATATATTTTAAAACTGCAAAAAATATCACAAGTTAAAAAATATTTTCCTCTTGGAAAAAATTACATAGCAAAACAGGAATCATTTCCCAGACTCTGGGATTTAGAAAATTCAATTTTAAATAATATGAAATGTGAAGAAAATACAATTATACAATCCAAATGTTTAAGGAATTCTGAGAACATAAACCTTTTAAAATATATAGACCACAGACTTGAAGTGAAGTCACATTTCTCTGACTCAAAGATTTTCCCAACACAAGGATCAAACCTGGGTCTTGTGCATTGCAGGTGGATTCTTTTCACCAGGCAAGGCCATTATTCCTTTATGCATTACAAATGTATGGATCCTAGATTTTCCCTAAAAAGCCTGAAAAATATCACCTAACACTAAATATTTGCGAGCAAAAGCTTTCGTCTTCACATTTCTAAACCACAAAGTACTGCAAAAGCCTTTGGGCCCCACTCATCTCTAGTCCGTCTAACCAGTTCTACAAAAGATGTCATTAAAACCTAATGAAATGACTGAGAATAGAATAGGGGAAAGGATACACTATCCATTCCTTTTAATTTCCATGAATGAGGAGTGCAGGAAAATAAACACTGTCAGCCAGCAAGCTTAGTTTACATACTTAGACAATGTACTGAACTTAAAAAACAGAATCCAGATGTGAATAAGTATAATTGTCATTTGAGTATAACTGTCATTACTGATTTGTGGAAAATGTATTATTATTGACTAATTCAATTTCTGTAACAAATTGGAAAATGGAAGAGAGACAAAAGTAGAGTACTCATTAGGGTATAACTAAGATGTTACAAATTAAATCTTTGTAGGAAGAAGAAATTAATTTTAATTACTTATGCTGCAGACAAAAAATATGGGAAATCAATTTAAAATGAAAGGTCATATTATTAATATATACCCTATACTAATACTCTCTATACTACCTCTCTCTATATATACTAATATATAATATATACTTGCATCAGTTCAGTTCAGTTCAGTCACTCAGTCGTGTCCGACTCTTTGAGACCCCATGAATCACAGCACGCCAGGCCTCCCTGTTCATCACCATCTCCCGGAGCTCTCTCAGACTCACATCCATCGAGTCCATGATGCCATCCAGCCATCTCATCCACGGTCGTCCCCTTCTCCTCCTGCCCCCAATCCCTCCCAGCGTCAGAGTCTTTTCCAATGAGTCAACTCTTCTCATGAGGTGGCCAAAGTACTGGAGTTTCAGCTTGAGCATCATTCCTTCCAAAGAAATCCCAGGGTTGATCTCCTTCAGAATGGACTGGTTGGATATCTTTGTGCAAAGAGTCAGACACAACTGAGCAACAAAACTGAACTGAACTGAACTGATATTGATTTCTTCTAACTATATGCCCATTTTATAATGAAGAAAAAGATAAAAATGATTGAATAATGCGTAAAATATATTTTAAAACTGCAAAAAATATCACAAGTTAAAAAATATTTTCCTCTTGGAAAAAATTACATAGCAAAACAGGAATCATTTCCCAGACTCTGGGATTTAGAAAATTCAATTTTAAATAATATGAAATGTGAAGAAAATACAATTATACAATCCAAATGTTTAAGGAATTCTGAGAACATAAACCTTTTAAAATATATAGACCACAGACTTGAAGTGAAGTCACATTTCTCTGACTCAAAGATTTTCCCAACACAAGGATCAAACCTGGGTCTTGTGCATTGCAGGTGGATTCTTTTCACCAGGCAAGGCCATTATTCCTTTATGCATTACAAATGTATGGATCCTAGATTTTCCCTAAAAAGCCTGAAAAATATCACCTAACACTAAATATTTGCGAGCAAAAGCTTTCGTCTTCACATTTCTAAACCACAAAGTACTGCAAAAGCCTTTGGGCCCCACTCATCTCTAGTCCGTCTAACCAGTTCTACAAAAGATGTCATTAAAACCTAATGAAATGACTGAGAATAGAATAGGGGAAAGGATACACTATCCATTCCTTTTAATTTCCATGAATGAGGAGTGCAGGAAAATAAACACTGTCAGCCAGCAAGCTTAGTTTACATACTTAGACAATGTACTGAACTTAAAAAACAGAATCCAGATGTGAATAAGTATAATTGTCATTTGAGTATAACTGTCATTACTGATTTGTGGAAAATGTATTATTATTGACTAATTCAATTTCTGTAACAAATTGGAAAATGGAAGAGAGACAAAAGTAGAGTACTCATTAGGGTATAACTAAGATGTTACAAATTAAATCTTTGTAGGAAGAAGAAATTAATTTTAATTACTTATGCTGCAGACAAAAAATATGGGAAATCAATTTAAAATGAAAGGTCATATTATTAATATATACCCTATACTAATACTCTCTATACTACCTCTCTCTATATATACTAATATATAATATATACTTGCATCAGTTCAGTTCAGTTCAGTCACTCAGTCGTGTCCGACTCTTTGAGACCCCATGAATCACAGCACGCCAGGCCTCCCTGTTCATCACCATCTCCCGGAGCTCTCTCAGACTCACATCCATCGAGTCCATGATGCCATCCAGCCATCTCATCCACGGTCGTCCCCTTCTCCTCCTGCCCCCAATCTCAGATTTCTCAAGAGGCAGGTTAGGTGGTCTGGTATTCCCATCTCTTTAAGAATTTTCCACAGTTTAATACTTGCATAATAACCTATAATTTACATATATACAACACAAACATATATTCTGAGATTAAAAACAAATACAAATATGTATTTTGCGTGTGTGTGTGTGTGTGTGTGTACATATACAAAACTATGGACTTAGGTTAGATTACAAAGTACTTGTCTTACACTGAAGCAAAAAAAAAAAAACCTTCCTGTAAATATTTACTGATAGATATTATTGCCTCACGACTAAAAAGACTGCTGACATTGTGAATTCAGCGATATCGTTGGTAAACTGAATTTTTTTCTCTATTAAAAATAGAATAAACATGTAGATGTTTAACAGATATTTGATAAAGGCTGAGTCGATAGCTTTTGTTCCTATGAGTGTTACAGTAGAAAAGTGCAGACATTAGACTCTAAAACACATGGAAATGAATCCCAGCTCTGCTCTTTATATTACATGTGATCTTGTGTTTCAGTTTCCTTATTTAAATAAGGATGCTAATGATGTTGCCAATTAATACATTTTATTCCTCACAATTTTGTGAAGATTAGAGATAAGCATCACAATAACTAATTATGTGCTAAGTCATAGGGAGATTTTATAAATTCAATAGATCAGTTTTGTGGTTATTATTTTCTCTCTCTGAGCATGTTTGGAAAATAAAATCAGAGTTATATCAAATGTCAGTTGTATAAATCCAACCATATGACATGGCAGTGATTTCCTTCACATTATTCCCAAATGAATGCTTAATCACTAGTACTACACTGGATATGCAAATTGCTGTCTGATAACAGCCTTAGAGTTTTCTATACCTTACCAGAAGAAGGAGCACAGGAGTAAGATCATATGAGGAGTGGAAAACATAAAAAATACTGGACTAATTTCTTTTCACCCTCCTGTTATCATCAAGAGCTATATAAGGAAAAGTGACACTGTAAAGCTTGTTCAGTTCAGTTCAGTTGCTCAGTTGTGTTTGACTCTTTGTGACCCCATGGACTGCAGCATGTCAGACTTCCCTGTACATCACCAACTCCTAGAGTTTAACCAAACTCATGTCCATTGAGTCTGATACCATCCAACCATCTCATCCTCTGTCATCCCCTTCTCTTCCTGTCCTCAATCTTTCCCAGCATCACGGTCTTTTCCAGTGAGTCAGCTCTTCACATCAGGTGGCCAAAGTATTAAGTTTCAGCTTCAACATCAGTCCTTCCAATGAACACTCAGGACTGATCACCTTTAGGAAGGACTGATTGGATCTCCTTGCAGTCCAAGGGACTCTCAAGAATCTTCTCCAACATCACAGTTCAAAAACATCAATTCTTCAGTGCTCAGCTTTCTTTATAATCCAACTCTCCCATCCATACATGATCATTGGAAAAACCATAGCCTTGACAGGAGTACATCAACGCTGTATATTGTCACCCTGCTTATTTAACTTATATGCAGAGTACATCATGAGAAACCCTGAACTGGAAGAAACACAAGCTGGAATCCAGATTGCCGGGAGAAATATCAATAACCTCAGATATGCAGGTGACATCACCCTTATGGCAGAAAGTGAAGAGGAGCTAAAAAGCCTCTTGATGAAAGTGAAGGGAGAGAGCGAAAAAGTTGGCTTAAAGCTCAACATTCAGAAAACGAAGATCATGGTGTCTGGTCCCATCACTTCATGGGAAATAGATGGGGAAACAGTGGAAACAGTGTCAGACTTTATTTTCTTGGGCTCCAAAACCACTGCAGATTGTGACTGCAGCTATGAAATTAGAAGACTGCAGCTATGAAATTACTCCTTGGAAGAAAAGTTATGACCAACCTAGATAGTATAGTATATTCAAAAGCAGAAACATTACTTTGCCAACTAAGGTCCATCTAGTCAAGGCTATGGTTTTTCCTGTGGTCATGTATGGATATGAGGGTTGGACTGTGAAGAAGGCTGAGCACCGAAGAATTGATGCTTTTGAACTGTGGTGTTGGAGAAGACTTTTGAGAGTCCCTTGGGCTGCAAGGAGATCCAACCAGTCCATTCTGAAGGAGATCAACCCTGGGATTTCTTTGGAAGGAATGATGCTAAAGCTGAAACTCCAGTACTTTGGCCACCTCATGAGAAGAGTTGACTCATTGGAAAAGACTCTGATGCTGGGAGGGATTGGGGGCAGGAGGAGAAGGGGACAACCGAGGATGAGATGGCTGGATGGCATCACGGACTCGATGGACGTGAGTCTGAGTGAACTCCAGGAGATGGTGATGGACAGGGAGGCCTGGCGTGTTGCGATTCATGGGGTCGCAAAAAGTCAGACACGACTGAGCGACTGAACTGAAATGAACTGACTGGACGGACCTTTGTTGGCAAATTAATGGCTTTGCTTTTCAATATGCTATCTAGGTTGGTCATAACTTTCCTTCCAAGGGGTAAGCGTCTTTTAATTTCATGGCTGCAGTCAAAAAGCCATGTTAAATTAGACAAACCTCTGTGAAGTCTGTTTGTTCCTACACACATTTGAGTGTGACAAATGCTTGGCTATTGATATCTGGGGCAAATGGAAAGCATTTAATAGAGGAATATGAACTAATGAATATAATCTTAATTTGTAAGAGAATGCTACATATTTAGCAGCAGGACCATGGACAGGTTTGACTTACCAGAATGGGTAATTTATTCTGCCTTCTGGGATTTATGTTTTCAGAAGCATGATATAAGCTGAAATCAAAAATATATTTTATATCAGAGCACTACATTTTGTGAAAATTTATTGGCAATATCTGAAAAATTTAAGAGAAAGTCTTAAATATGAGGTAAAGGCTTGCAAATTTTACTCAAAATTGTTAGCTAATTTTCTGGCTTGGAAGACTGAAATTTATTAAAATACACATTCATACACTCTTTAATCATTCTGAGCCAAAAGCCTGTTCGTAAATATCCATGGGTATACCTCTTACTCCACAACACTGTAGTTTTGACTGCAATGGAAGGACTTGGTTAGTCATATCCCTTGCTCTCTCATTGAAATTATTCCAGAAATTCATGGCGTGACAATGGAAAAATCACTTATCTCCTCTCTTAGCTTCTTCATTTCTAAAACAAAGAATTGAATTACATTATCTTTAAAGCCTCTGGAAAAATTTTCTCTTATAGATGAAAGTAGATTGCTAAGAAAAGTGCTTACTTCTGAGGTAATGTAAAAAGGCCCTTGGTTTAAAAAATGTTGCTTTGTTTACAACCCCTCTGTCTGTTATGTCTTCTAGATTAGTATATTTCTAGATTAAAAATTATTTTTTTTACCATTTCTGACATACTATACAGTTGCATATAATGATAATCTTTTCATTAAATAAAAATCTTATATATTTTTTTCTCTTTTGTATACAAACTGTTATAACAAGTAAAAACTACTCTTTAAAGCTTTGAGGAATTATTCATGAAAAGTATTGAATACAACAGAGATGACATTGTCAAAGAAAAACTATTATTTATAATTAAAATTCCAATTCTTAACTACAACACGTTTTTATGTATTAATAATTTTAAAAGCTTTAGAGATTTTTATTCTTGAACAATACCCAAAAGAGAAGGATGCAATTCATCCTTATATCTCTATTTTATATAATTTTTTACACATTCTAGTTCACTTATTTTAAAAATCACTACATTTTGTAAGATAGGAAGGAATAAGCACACAAAAATTTTACTTTTAAAATGAAGAAATTAAGATTCAGGGTCACAGAGCTGAAAAGTGACAGAAATAAAACTTACACCAAATAAAAGCTAAAGCTAATAATACCTACATGTTAAATAAATACTGGAAATTAGTTTCAAGGAGAGTGAAATTGATTCTCAAAAATGCAATTGTTTAGCCTTTATAAACACATTTTCTTCTGTTATATGTTTGCTACTCTGCTCTTTTTTTTTTTTTTTTTCTGTAAACAGATACTCTGGATCAACAATGCTGCTGCTGCTGCTAAGTGGCTTCAGTCGTGTCTGACTCTGTGAGACCCCATAGGTGGCAGCTCATCAGGTTCCCCCGTCCCTGGGATTCTCCAGGCAAGAACACTGGAGTGCGTTGCCATTTCCCTCTCCAATGCATAAAAGTGAAGAGTGAAAGTGAAGTCACTCTGTCGTGTCAGACTCCTAGCGACCCCATGGGCTGCAGCCTACCAGGCTCCTCTGTCCATGGGATTTTCCAGGCAAGAGTACTGGAGTGGGTTGCCATTGCCTTCTCCAGGATCAACAATGAGATTAACTTTTAATCAAGGAAACTAAAAGTGGATGGAAGCATGCAAAAAACGGGTAAGTCATTTAAATATGTCTCCAAACCACAATATATTAACACCTTTTCTTTTTTCTTTTTCTTTTTTTTTTTAAATAATTCAGTGTATTAGATCAAGGCATTTTTCAGTTAATGACCTTATTATGTAATTGCCTAAATATTTAATTTATAATAGAAGACAATGTTCTTTGGATGAATACTATGTCTGAAATTATTTATAACCGGATTTGCAGCAGTATATACATATTTTTCTATGCATTCTTTTCTTGGGTGGGCTCTCCTACTCAGTGTCAGTCAGTCACCTGGCCTTAGAAGGACCATTTAGATCATGATTAATACTCCCCCCCAAAGTACATTACAAAGTTTAAAATGTTTTAATAGGCCAATGTTTTATAGGTGACTTTCTCTTTCACTTTTATGGGCTCCTTGGTAGGTCAATGGTAAAGAATCTGACTGCAATTCAGGAGACCAGGGTTAGATCTCTGGGTTGGGAAGATCCCGTGGAAGAAGTCATGGCAACCCACTGTAATACCCTTGCCTGAAGAATCCCATGGACAGAGGAGCCTGGTGGGCTACAGTCCATAGGGTCTCACAAAGTTATATATGAATGAAGCAACTAAGCAGCAGCACAGGCCAATAATGGAATTACTTGTTATAATTTAAGTTATTTTGAAATATGAAAGATTGCCCTGGTGGCACAAGTATTTTTAAATCATAACTCAAGAACATTTATTTCCACCTGGTAAAGATGCCAAATTATAACTAACCATTTCTGTATTTTCAGATATTCAGATTTCTTCCACTTAAAATCTATATCTTTTGTGTTTAAATGTATTTCTTATGTATGTAATTTCTCAAAAGAAATCCAGAATACTATGAAATCTTAATATAAACCTATAAATTAACTTTTGATAAAGCATTCTACTAAATTTAAATAAATTATTACAGTAAATTTCAATTTTTATACAAAATATGTGAAAAACTTTTGCAATTGGAAAATTTTTATGCATTGATTTGAATTTGTCACTAATTAGTAAAAAACTGATATCTTATCTCCCTATTTTGTACAGACCTGCAACTTTCATTTATCCATTCCTGGAAGGTATCAAAGATCAATCAATGTCTCTATCATAGAAGAAGAAAGTCAGAAAACAGGGAGTCACTTGGTAGAGTAGAAATTAGGTAAAAGGAAAGATAAACTCAGTCTCCAGTTGAATGATGAGATCCTTCCCCTATCTGCTGAAAATTCTATTAGTGACAATTGTAACATGGAAGTAGCAGATTTGAGCATAATTCTTTGAAGAAATTGAGTAACTCTAGGGCAATGGCTTAGAAATACCAATATTTAAGGATCACTTACAAATGAATTGGAGTTTGAACATCATCAGACTGGACTGAAACTAGATTGGTAGCCCCATTATACTGCAACCCCAGTAACTAAATTGAACAAATTTTCATGTAAATTATATTCAGTTCAGTTCAGTTCAGTCACTCAGTTGTGTCCGACTCTTTGTGACCACATGAACCACAACACGTCAGGCCTCCCTGTCCCATCACCATCTCCTGGAGTTCACTCAGACTCACGTTTATCGAGTCCGTGATGTCATCCAGCCATCTCATCCTCGGTCGTCCCCTTCTCCTCCTGCCTCCAATTCCTCCCAGCATCAGAGTCTTTTCCAATGAGTCAACTTTTTGCATGAGGTGGCCAAAGTACTGGAGTTTCAGCTTTAGCATCATTCCTTCCAAAGAAATCCCAAGGCTGATCTCCTTCAGAATGGACTGGTTGGATCTCCTTGCAGCCCAAGGGACTCTCAAGAGTCTTCTCCAACACCACAGTTCAAAAACATCAATTCTTCGGCGCTCTGCCTTCTTCACAGTCCAGCTCTCACATCCATACATATATTACCTAATCACAAAATACTGAACCAACAAGGGCTACACTTATTGTCAAACGATCTCTCCAGAAATCTCACTCGAGTTTGCTACATAGAGGTAGATAATAAATATGTAGACACAAACCTGTTGTAGCCATAGCTAAAAATAAACCAACCTGACACAGAGTAGGAATGAAGTTAAGAAATAACCACACAGTCTTACTTAGAGTGTGGTCTGTGAGCTGATGGCATTCCATGAAATGTCTGCCATTGGCTCACACTGAGAAAGATATGTAAATTGAAAGGAAGAATTTAGGAACTTTAATAGAAACATGTCAGCTTGAGATTAAAAGTATAACTGGACTCCTCTCGTTTGACACTGCATATATTGATTTAAATGATATTGAACTTGGGTACATCACACAGGGGCTCATGTACCCAGTTATCAGCTATCAGTCTAAGATGAATTTGAAATGAAACAAAATATGGGAAAAAGAAAACTGTCTAAAACAGCTAGTTTGAGAAGCATTTATCTCTGAGATAAAATCAGAGTGGAGCTGCTTACATCTAAGCAAATAAACTCTAAGATGGCTTTGCAAGTATTCAGCTCTACTTTAGTAACAGTAATGTATTTTAAAAGGATGCACAGCACTGAGCATTAGGCAAGATTTGAGAGTGGAAGGAAATAACTAATAGATTATATACTATATATTAAAAATACACATATTGACCTTAATAAAAATAAAAACCAAATAATAAAAAGGTCAAATTATATGAAATATATATTACAGCACCAGATAAATTGGAAATGAGAAACACATTGCAAGAAAATAATTTGCAAACTAAAAGAAAAAAATTGACAAGATGGTATGTTAAATTGCTATAAAAAAGAAAGACCAAATATCATTGTAATGAGTACAGAGGAAAATCTCAGAGAGGACAAAGCAATTATTTTTTAATATAAATTTATTTATTTTAATTGGAGGCTAATTACTTTCAATATTGTATTTTTTTTTGTTTTATTTTTTTACTTTACAATGCTGTATTGGTTTTGCCATACATTGACATGAATCCACCACAGGTGTATATGAGTTCCCAACCCTGAACCCCGCTTCCATCACTCTCCTCATATCATTTCTCTGGGTCATCCCAGTGCACCAGCCCCAAGCATCTTGTATCCTGTATCGAACCTAGACTAGCGATTCATTTCTTACATGATAGTATACATGTTTCAATGCCGTTCTCCCAAATCATCCCACCCTCTCCCTCTCCCTCTCCCACAGAGTCCAAAAGTCTGTTCTTTACATCTGTGTTTCTTTTGCTGTCTCACATATAGGGTTATCATTTCCATCATGAATCCACCACAGGTATACACGTGTTCTCCATCCTGAACCCCCTCTCTCCTTCCTCCCCATACCATCCCTCTGGGTCATCTCAGTGCACCAGCCCCAAGCATCCAGTATCATGCATTGAACCTGGACTGGCAGTTCATTTATAGAACTGACTTATGACCCAGCAATCCCACTGCTGGGCATACACACCAAGAAAACCAGAATTGAAAGAGACATATGTACCCTAATGTTCATCACAGCACTGTTTATAATAGCCAGGACATGGAAGCAACTTAGATGTCCATCAGCAGATGAATGGATAAGAAAGCTGTGGTACATATACACAACGGAGTATTACTCAACCATTAAAAAGAATACATTTGAATCAGTTCTAATGAGGTGGATGAAACTGGAGCCTATTATACAGAGTGAAGTAAGCCAGAAAGAAAGACACCAATACAGTATACTAACACATATATATGGATTTTGGAAAGATGGTAATGAGGACTCTGTATGCAAGACAGCAAAAGAGACACAGATAGAACAGCCTTTTGGACTCTGTGGGAGAGGGAGAGGGTGGGATGCTTTCTGAGAAGGTCAAAGCAATTAGAGAGCAGTTAAAGGTGTAGAAGACAGAAATATAGTATTTTAGAATAAAATTAATTGATTAATACCCTTCAATAAATTGTACTTGAGGTCTTCCTGGAGGTTGAGGGAAGACCTTGATTGTGAAATTCAGTTTAAAAAAGAAAAAAACTAAACTAAAAATACTTTTACCATGTCATGTGGAAATTATGCTCAAGAAAGTATAGACAAAAGAGTTGAAAACTTATGTCTGCATAAAAACCTGCATCATGCTTGTTTAAAACCTGCATCGTGTTTGTTTATAGATGTTTATAGAGGAACCAGAGATCAAATTGCCAACATCCACTGGATCATTGAAAAAGCAAGAGAATTTATGACCCACCACCCAGAGCAATGGAAATAAAAGCAAAAAGAAACAAATGGAGCACAATTCAACTTAAAAGCTTTTGCACAATAAAGGAAACTATAAGCAAGGTGAAAAAACAGCCTTGAGAATGGAAGAAAAAAATTACAAATGACACAACTGACAAAAAAACTAATCTCCAAAATATATAAACAGCTCTTGGAGCTCAATACCAGAAAAGTGAATAACCCAATCAAAAAGTGGGCCAAAGAACTAAACAGCTATTTCTCCAAAGAAAACATGGCTAATAAACACATGAAAAGATGCTCAACATCACTCATTAGAGGTATGCAAATCAAAACCACAAGGAGGTATCATTTCAGACAGGTTAGAATGGCCACCATCAAAAAGTCTACCAACAATAAATGCTGGAGAGTGTGTTGAGAAAGGGAACCTTTTTACACTGTTGGTGGGAATGCAAATTGGAACAGCCACTATGGAGAACAGTGTGGAGATTCCTTAAAAAACTGGCAACAGAACTGCCATAAGACCCAGCAATCCCACTGCTGGGCATACACACTGAGGAAACCAGAATTGAAAGAGACATGTGTACCCCAGTGTTCATTGCAGCAGTATTCACAATAGCTAGGACATGGAAGCAACCTAGATATCCATCAGCAGACGAATGGATAAGGAAGTTGTGGTACATATACACAATGGAATATTACTCAGCTATAAAAAGGAACTCATTTGAATTTGTTCTAATCAGGTGAAAGAAACTGGAGTCTATTATACAGAGTAAAATAACTCAGAAAGAGAAACACAAAAATGTATATTAATGCATATATATGAAATTTAGAAAAATTGCAATGGCTATCCTTTATGCAGGGCAGCAAAAGAGAGATAGATGTAAAGAACAGACATTTGGACTCTGTGGGGGAAGGTGAGGGTAGGATGATTTGAGAATATAGCATTGAAAAATGTATATTACTATATGTAAAACAGATGACCAGTGCCAGTTCAACGAATGAAGCAGAGTACCCAAAGCCAGTGCTCTGAGACAACCCAGAGGGATGGGAAAGGGAGGAAGGTGGCAGAGGGGACTCAAAATGGGGGGACACATGTATACCCATGGCTGATTCATGTTGATATATGGCAAGAGACATCACTTTACTGTCAAGGAATTACCTTCCAATTATAATAAATTAATTAATTTAAAAAATAATAATGTACCCTTAGTGCTAACATTCAAACTCAAGTAGTGAAATGCTGACATAATTTTTATCCTTTCCTTTATTTCTATGAAAAGATGATTTTTAACAGTTTAAATAAATTATATTTACAGTTTAAAAAAAAAAGACCCACTACCTTAGGGGTATCATTTAATTTAATAATCTTCTTTTGTGGTTAGTGACTGGAAAATGTTTGGAAAAATAAACTACTTAAGGTGGTTTTCAAATTCATTTTATCTTTGTTACTTTTAAATGTAATTACCTTCAGTAATCTTTGTATTGACCTATAATTTTATTTCTTTTGTTTCCTTATCCAGTTTGGTGTGTATAATTATATAAATTGTCAATGGGAAGAGAATTATACTCAAAATCTTGTCTGCTATGTTTACTGAAACAAAATATATATATTTATGAGCCTATAGGATGACAGAACTAAGCGTAAACTATGAATATGGTCAGTTACATAAGTCTCATTATTTTAATAAGGGCACAAAGGGTATTTACAGTTTTCCCAAGTAGTTAAGAAAATTGATTAAGCATCACATAGTTAACATTAAAATTCATGTAAAACAAGGCATTGATATTTCCTATCAACCTACCAGTCAATTCAGGGAATTTGGATAGGCATTTGGAAATTCTGACTTAGAGTAGGCAACCTGTGTTGCCTCCAAATTTTGATTTAGCTTCAAAATACTTACCACTGATTACTGTTTCTCCCATCCAAGTATTAATCAGGCTTGACCCTCCTTAGCTTCTGAGATCAGACAAGATAAGGCACATTCAGAGTGATATGGCCATAGACCAATTACTGTTTCTGTGCATGTAAACCACTAGTTTTAAAACACTGTAGACTTATTGCTTGACAATAACCTCAGATATGCAGATGACACCACTCTTATGGCGGAAACTGAAGAGGAACTAAAAAGCCTCTTGATGAAAGTGAGAGAGGAGAGTGAAAAAGTTGGCTTAAAGCTCAACATTCAGAAAACGAAGATCATGGCATCTGGTCCCATCACTTCATGGGAAATAGATGGGGAAACAGTGGAAACAGTGTCAGACTTTATTTTTTGGGGCTCCAAAATCACTGCAGATGGTGACTGCAGCCATGAAATTAGAAGACGCTTACTCCTTGGAAGAAAAGTTATGACCAACCTGGATAGTATATTCAAAAGCAGAGACATTACTTTGCCAACTAAGGTCCGTCTAGTCAAGGCTATGGTTTTTCCTGTGGTCATGTATGGATGTGAGAGTTGGACTGTGAAGAAGGCTGAGCGCTGAAGAATTGATGCTTTTGAACTGTGGTGTTGGAGAAGACTCTTGAGAGTCCCTTGGACTGCAAGGAGATCCAACCAGTCCATTCTGAAGGAGATCAGCCCTGGGATTTCTTTGGAAGGAATGATGCTAAAGCTGAAATTCCAGTACTTTGGCCACCTCATGCGAAGAGTTGATTCATTGGAAAAGACTTTGATGCTGGGAGGGATTGGGGGTAAAAGGAGAAGGGGATGACCAAGGATGAGATGGCTGGATAGCATCACCAACTCGATGGATGTGAGTTTGAGTGAACTCTAGGAGTTGGTGATGGACATGGAGGCCTGGCATGCTGTGATTCATGGGGTCGCAAAGAATTGGACATGACTGAGTGACTGAACTGAACTGAGACTACAACTCTGTTGCTTGAGAAACTAGAAGTTCCATTAGGTGAGGTATCGTTCTGATTTTGCTCACCACCCTAATCAAAGTGTTGTTAACCACTCTGGACATATAGTAAATGCTTAAAAAATGTTGTGAAAGTGAAAGCGGTCATCCAATTGTCTCCAATGTGTTATTTTTAACTCTAAACTACCATTCAATTCCAAGTTTTCTATTATAGTGCAATGCATTACTAATGACTTTATAACAATTTTAAGAAAAGTTTAGCAAAAATTATTGTAAACAGCCTTGGTTAAGTGATTTTCTAGTTTTCTGTTCTAAAGAAGCACAAATGCTTAAACTTCACTATTGTATTCCCAAGTCCTGGAAACTCATTTAAATGTAAAATTGCATATTAATCACTACCTACTGAATGATAAAGAAATCTTTATTGTAAACATTTATGAGAAAATTTGACACATCTCTTTGCTTTCCTTCTTTCTCTCCTTCATCTTCTGTAACACATGGAATTGTGTTAAAATGTGAGAAACCCACCATCTCTGCATGCTGAAATCCTTGTTTAATAAGCCTAGTTTTAAATAAACAATGATTTTATTTCTAAGTTGAGATTGCAAAATTCTTGAAAGATGACTCTGTAATATTATAGTATAGAGTTCCTCTTGTGGGTTTTGGACTGGGTTTATAATGTTCTTTTAATACGGCTTTGCTCTTAGAATAATTTCAGACATTGCAATTGATCATGTTTATGAGTACTCAGGGAATTTTAAGTATGCAAATTATTTAGCTGACACTATACAGACTAATGAAATTTTACTAAATATAGAGGTATCATTATGAGGAACTAGTTTATAGTATTTTAGTATGCGTATCCACAACATATATTTTATGCATTTTATTAATTATGCTTTATTAATTATAATAAGGTTAACTTATTTTTATAAGGTATAAAGTTTTTAAAAGCAAGGCTTTCCCACTATGTTTTATGTGATAAACAGAAGTGTTTCTTTTGTAGTCTTCATTATTTCTCTATTTATAATTACAGTTTTCTTTGAATTTTATTAATATGTTTCCTGTAGTTACAAACTATAAAAAGTGAAAGTGAAAGTCACTCAGTTGTGTCTGTTTCTTTGCGACCTCATGGACTATACAGTTTATGGTATTCTGAATGGGTAGCCTTTCCCTTCTCCAGGATATCTTCCCAACCCAGGTCTCCCGCATTGCCACAAGATTCTTTACCAGCTGAGCCACCAAGGAAGCCCCCAAACTCTAAGAGAGCTTCTTATTCTAAAAAACTGTGTTTACCTAAAAGGTCAGTTTTCATTATAATCCCAAAGAAAGGCAATGCCAAAGAATGCTCAAACTACCACACAGTTGCACTCATCTCACACACTAGTAAAGTAATGCTCAAAATTC
>SJYX01007036.1:268233-290407 GCA_006410675.1 Oreotragus oreotragus | reverse complement strand
CAGTTAGAACTGGACATTGAAGAACAGACCGGTTCCAAATAGGAAAAGGAGTACGCCAAGGCTGTATATTGTCACCCTGCTTATTTAACTTATATGCAGAGTACATCATGAGAAATGCTGGGCTGGAAGAAACACAAAGTGGAATCAAGATTGCCGGGAGAAATATCAATAACCTCAGATATGCAGATGACACCACCCTTATGGCAGAAAGTGAAGAGGAACTAAAAAGCCTCTTGACGAAAGTGAAATTGGAGAGTGAAAAAGTTGGCTTAAAGCTCAACATTCAGAAAACAAAGATCATGGCATGTGGTTCCATCACTTCATGGGAAATAGATGGGGAAACAGTGGAAACAGTGTCAGACTTAATTTTTATGGGCATCAAAATCACTGTAGATGGTGATTGCAGCTTTGAAATTAAATGATGCTTACTCCTTGGAAGGAAAGTTATGACCAACCTAGATAGCATATTGAAAAGTAGAGATATTATTTTGCCAACAAATGTCAGTCTAGTCAAGGCTATGGTTTTTCCAGTGGTCGTGTATGGATGTGAGAATGGACTGTGAAGAAAGCTGAGTGCCAAACAATTGATGCTTTTGAACTGTGGTGTTGGAGAACACTTTTGAAAGTCCCTTGGACTGCAAGGAGATCTGACCAGTCCATTCTAAAAGAGATCATTCCCGGGTGTTCACTGGAAGGACTGATGCTGAAGCTGAAACTCCAGTACTTTGGCCACCTCATGTGAAGAGTTGACTCAGTGGAAAAGACCCTGATGCTGGGAGGGATTGGGGGCAGGAGGAGAAGGGGACAACAGAGGATGAGATGGCTGGATGGCATCACCAACTCCATGGACCTGAGTCTGAGTAAACTCAGGGAGTTGGTGATGGACAGAGAGGCCTTGTGTGCTGTGATTCATAGGGTCTCAAAGAGTCAGATATGACAATGACTGAACTGAACTGACTGATATAATGCTTGCTAGTTCATGAAAAAGAGGATTGCATGCAATTGCAATTCATTTTTGGATTAACATAATATTTCTCCATTACAGGTGAAAATTCAGATACAGTGATTGGTTGAGTCAGAGACAGAAAATATTCCCTGTCTTTGTTTGAAAACGAAGGGAGTGTTCAAGCCAGTTCTGTACTCTATATGTCACTCTGTGTGTTCACTGACTTACCTCTGGGTAGAATCCTAGAAGTATATGAGACTGCTGGCAAGGATTCTTCAATCTTGAAGTGACTTATACTACTAAAAGCCTTTTATTCATTTATTTTAGATCTTTTAAACACTACTATTTAAATCTAGGGCTAGAAATACTTGAAGAAATTGCAGTTGCTCAATCCATGTGTCACATTTCTGCATCTTATGTTCTATTACCACAGTTGAGAATTTAACTCCTCATTTCCCACCTCAATTTCTTCATGCCCTTAACATTTTTAATATTAATTATATGACAATTTTTATTTGCTAGTAAGTATTCATGTTTTGCTTATGTAAATAAAATTTCACTGCTGAGAGAAGCAGTATAGTATGATTACATTTCTTGTACAAAATTTTAATTTCCTACAGTTAAAACTTATTTAACTGCCTTTTTCATTTGTTTTGTCTTTAATGCACCTGTTTTTAGATTGCTGAGTCCTTTGTTCCAATTTGTTATTAGTCTCCAGTTGTGGAGAGTCTATCAAACTGGAAAACTGATAAAATGCATGACACCAAGAATGAACTGTAATGTAAATGATAGTCACTGAGTGATAATGATACATTAATGTCGGTTCGTCAGTTGTAACAAATGTACCACTTTGGTGGGAATGTTGATAGTGGGGGAGGCTATGAATGTATAGAAGCAAGGGCTATACAAGAACTCTGTACCATTCCCTCAATCTTGCTATGAACCTAAACTGTTCTAAACAAAGAGGGAAAACAGATACAAAAGAATTATGGTAAATATACTAACCATAAAATGAATTAACCTAGTCTGAAGGTTTATTTTGGATGCTTCAAGGCTGCTATAATTATTCTTCAACAGCATGTGTGTACATACATATTATAGCTTCCCCAATAGCTCAGCAGGTTAATAATCTGCCTGAAATGCAGGAGATGGGTTCAATTCCTGGAGTGGGAAGATCCCCTGGAGGGAGAAATGGCAACCCCCTCCAGTATTCTTGCCTGGAAAATCCCATGGACAAAAAGAGCCTGGCAGGCTACAATCCACTGGGTTGCAAAGAATTAGACATGACTGAGCATGCATGCAAATAAATACTTATTTATGTCTACTTTGTATATATGTGTACACATACAAATACATACATTTATGCTTATAGTTTATAAGGTGGAACTATGTCAGGTGCTAGAGATAAAACATAGTTCTAAATTTGAAGAATTCAAGTTCTCTCTATTGGATATTACAATCATGTGAAATATTGGAATGATAGATAAATGGCATGCTAGGACTGCTAAGTATTCTCCAGGAACTAAGAGTAATATACATACCTGCCTCCTCCCCAAGCCAGACATATTTTGCCAGTGATGGGATTCATTCTGACCATTGAATCAAAATAAAAGTATATTCTTTTTTTTTTTTTTCCAGATGACATTCTCTCCAGTAAAAAAGACTGATACTATAAGAGAGAGGAAAACAAACCCAACAGTTAGCTCTATCCTCTTCCCTCCAATTTACAAAATATGCATGTGTAGATATGTCATTTGGAGCTATGCAGCAATGTGCCTATCATAGTACTTAATATATGAAAGGGCTTGCTGTGCAAATGAGGCTTTCAAAAATAATAGGGTATGAGGAACCTTCTGTATAATTATGTAGTTATTTTTATATAACATAATAAACAGTTTTTTACAAGCAGTGATTAGTTTGTCAAGCTCTCATTTATAATCAAAATTACCGTACTTGATTCAACAAAAAAGATATTAAGTGGAGGCCTCATACCTGTCTTGCTTGTACTCAAGTCACTCAGTCCTGTTTCTTTGTGATCCTGTGGACTGTAGCCCGCTGGGCTCCTCTGTCCATCGGGTTCTCCAGGCAAGAATACTGGAGTGGGTTGCCATTTCCTACTCCAGAGGGATGATCTTCCCAATCCAGGGACCAAACCCACATCTCCCATCTCCTGCATTGCAGGAGGATTCTTTACCCACTGAGCCTTCAGGGAAGCCCTCATACCTGCATATTTGATCTCATATCAGAATAAACATAATTAAAGTAAGGCATTCGATGAATACTGTTTTACATAACAGCATTATATATAATGGAAGTAGCAAATGTTGATGAACCAATTAATGAAGTAAAACAAGATAATCTATGAACTACTGGGACTAAATGGCCAGAATTTACAGAATTTATTTCCTAAATGATGAGTGGGATGATTATACTGGGTTCATATCCTTAAAAGTCTCCCTGTTCCTCCCTCCCTCCTTTCCTCCCCTCTTTCCTCTGTCTCTTCTGTCCCTGACTGATATCCATTGCTATTAGTACAGAAGTGATCCTGAGGATCACCTCTCTATACAATTTTAATGTGCCCTAGTGATTTGCAAATTAATATCCTATAGAGAATTGTAATAGTTCTCAGAACAACATGAGTATGATGATACTTTATTAAAAAGCATATGTAATCAGGATTCGTTCATAGCTTAATCTTTTATATATTGTCTACATGTCCACATTAAGCATATTTTGTTTTAAAACCAAAACAAACAGACAGAAAGTACTAATTTGGCCATGTTTATAATTTTAATTATTTTGCAACGTAGACCTCAAATGGTGATTTGCAAGTCATTTTTATATTTCAGCCTCTTTGAATAGCCATGCTCACAAGTAGGGATTTACAATATCAAGCATGCTTGACAACAGAAGGCCTGGATGCCAAGGAATCTACTTTCAAACAATGCCAAGGCATTATGTGTTCCACATATATTCATAACTGCCAAGTACCCTTTCTAAATGACTTGTTCTAATTCCTCTACAGATTATGCTTCTAATTTTTAAGAAATTCAGTTAATAGCTATGGATCTCCCTCAGACTTTCCATTTTTTCAAGCATGAAATTCATGTAGAGATTATTTTGTATAGTTCTGAGAGCATCCACTTGTCATTCACCACATCCTAAGAAGCAATGTGTTCATTAAGTACCCTTTCTAAATGACTTGTTCTAATTCCTCTACAGATTATGCTTCTAATTTTTAAGAAATTCAGTTAATAGCTATGGATCTCCCTCAGACTTTCCATTTTTTCAAGCATGAAATTCATGTAGAGATTATTTTGTATAGTTCTGAGAGCATCCACTTGTCATTCACCACATCCTAAGAAGCAATGTGTTCATTTTATAACCCTTGTTAAATCTGTCACTGGCTAATGTTGAAATAAAGGAGCAGTGAACACTGGCAAAAAGTATTAAAATAATTATTTTTAATATGCCAATCTCTTCTCAGCTTACTAGTAATAGAATAATTATCATTTTCAAGTATTGCACAGAAAAGGGATTTTAAGTGTTCATCACTATATATAGGTAGAATTTCTCAAGGAATCACAGAAATACTTTAAACAATAGAATGATACAGGTTGCAAGAGAGGTAGTTGGGTATACCTTGTATCATCTAGAACACACATCAACGTTAAAGGGAACAAAGTTTTAGACACATTTAAGTGTAAGATTTGGGGGAAAGCATGTTGGATTGCTTGTCTAAATCTAGAATGATCCTAAAGAATTTTACATATTTTTCAAATAAAAAACACAAACATTAAAACAGGTAATATTCAATATATTATTTTTTAAAATGTTATCATCTAAATGGTTAGCATGTAAGGATTCTGTTTACCTAAAATTTATAAGAGTTTACATTGTGTAACCTTAATTTAGGAACACCATTATTCACTCTCTAATTTTCATTGTGTTCAATTTATCTGTTTTGATTTGCCATTTGTGCTCTTGGGGTCGTATTTAAGATATCACTGCCAAACCCAAAATTTTGAATATTTGCTCCTGTGTTTTCTTCTAAGAATTTTATACATTTAACTCTTAAACTTAGTTATGTGAATGCTTGGAATTATTATTATTTGTATGTATATGGTATAAGGTAGAGCCCAAACTTCACTCTTCTGCTTATCTACATTAACTTCTCCCACTACTGTTTTTTGAACAGACTTTACTTTTTCCATTAAATAGCTTGTCAACCACTTAACTGCAGTATAAAGATTAAAGGAAAAGGGTGATAAAAATAACTATAACTGCTATAATTTAAGGAACATAGAACATAAAAATAGGTAAACTGTGACATTAATAACATAAAAGTGGGAAGTATAAGAGTAATATTGTCTTCTTTATAGAGGGATTACAGTCATAGGTATACATTCTAAGAAATAAAAACTATTCATATTACCTTTCATCAGAAATGTAATAACTACTGAAAAATTTATATAAAGTTTAATTCCATTATGAATTAACCTTGGATAATTCTGCTCACCTCTAAGATGTAATGTTGACTAGCTTTTTCCACTGACTGAACTGATTAAGACAATGGGCCAATGGAGATCATATGAGGAAAGACATTTTCTAGCACCACGGAATCAGCAATCAAGTAGTAAGTTTTCTTTTCTAGTTTCTCCAGTTGCATTTGCTTCAAAAACCTATGCTACTAAAAGTCTTTAGAGCCAATGTTTGTGTCTGATTCACTTTCACTTTTTAAAATTGTCTATCTCATGTAGCACTTTTCATACAATAAGTACAAAAAATGTATTTATGGAGTATACATAAATTATTTCATTAAATATTGTTATGCAATATATCCCTCCTCTATTATAGCAATGTGATAATAATAGCAGATGACTAATAAATAATTGAATGTATTTATAATTGTATCAAATAAATAATTCTACTTTTCTTTTTCCTTTTTTTTTTTAATCCTCATAGTTTAGTAATACATGTACGGATCCTCAGTAAAGAAAAAACAATTCTTCTCCAAGTACTTGGACTCTCTTATTTCTTTTAATTTTCAAAATTCTTTATTGGCCCAAGGAGAAATCATCAGAATGGCAAAAAAAAAAAAAAAAATTCTTCCAGCTTTATTGGCTATATTTGACACATAAATCAAAGTTTAAATTGATTTATATGTCAAATATATTTCTCAATAATTTTAAGAATTAAACTTAAGAATTTTAAGTTTAAAGTGCATACCTTGTTGACTGGNTACTACCTGTCTCTTATACACATCTCAAGGAGAAATCATCAGAATGGCAAAAAAAAAAAAAAAATTCTTCCAGCTTTATTGGCTATATTTGACACATAAATCAAAGTTTAAATTGATTTATATGTCAAATATATTTCTCAATAATTTTAAGAATTAAACTTAAGAATTTTAAGTTTAAAGTGCATACCTTGTTGACTGGATACAATTATATATTGCAAAATTATTAACACCATGGTTTAGCTAGCACTTTCATGATGTCATATAATTAATTTTGTTTTTGTAGCAAGAACATTTATACTCTTAACAACTTTCAAATACATAACAGGATTGTTAACTATAATCACAATACTCTGCATTAGATGCTTAAAACTTATGTGTTAACTGGAATTTTTCAACACTTGACCAACCTCTTCTCATTTTCCCCATCTATCATCCACCAATAACAACCATTCTGCAGGCGTGTGTACATGCTTCAGTCATGTCCAACTCTTTGTGACCCTAAGAACTGTAGCCCTCCAGGTTCCTCTGTCTATGGGATTCTCCAGGCAAGATTACTGGAGTGGTTTGCCATGCCTCCTCCTGCGGATCTTCCCAACCCATGGATCAAATCCATGTCTCATGCATTGGCAGATGGGTTCTGCAGCACTAGCACCACTTGGGGAGCCAACCACTATTCTACAATTCATTCATAAGTATTGTTGTTATTATTCAGTCACTAAGACATGTCTGACTCCTTGAGACCCCATGGACTGCAGCATGCCAAGCTCCTCTGTTCTTCACCATCTCCCAGAGTTTGCTCAAGTTTATGTCCATTGAGTCAGTGATGTTATCTAACCATCTCATCTTCTGTTGCCCCCTTCTCCTCCTGTCCTCAATCTTTTCCAGAATCAGGGCTTTTCCAATGTGTTGGCTCTTCGAATCATGCTGTTAAAGTAGTGGAACTTCAGTTTCAGCATCAGTCCTTTCGATGAATATCCAGGGCTTATTTCCATTAGGACTGACTGATTTGACCTCTTTGCAGTTGAAGGAACTCTCAAGAGTCTTCCTCAGCACCACAATTTGAAAGCATCAATTCTTAGGTGTGGTCAAACTCTCACATCCATACATGACTACTGGAAAAACCATAGCTTTAACTATATGGACCTTTGTCAGCTAAGGATATCTGTTTTTCAATACCTATTCCAGTAAGAAACAAGCTATAGTCTTTGAAAGATAAGGATAAATTTAATTTTCTATATGTTGGGTATATGGTGATTCATGTGGTAAAAAAAATGGAAATATTGAAGACATAGTTGGATATATAGGTCATTGAGAAGTGAAGTTTATACTGGAAGTATAAACAATGAAGTTGCCATATGATTGAGATTACATAAAGAAAGAACAATGAGCAAAGTACTAGAGTCCAGGCAGAGCACAGAGAGTTACTCAAAGAGGTACTAACTAGGTGAAGAAAGTGCTTCCAGATAAAAGACTGGAATGCTGAGTAGAATGTTGTTATACATGCACTAAGATTGGACTCAATGTTTTAGTTACACTTAATGATACAGATATGCTTACTCCTTGGAAGGAAAGTTATGACCAACATAGACAGCATATTAAAAAGCAATGACATTACTTTGTCCACAAAATTCCGTCTAGTCAAAGCTATGGTTTTTCCAGTAGTTATGTATGGATGTAAGAGTTGGACTGTGAAGAAAGCTGAGTGCCGAAGAATTGATGCATTTGAACTGTGGTGTTGGAGAAGACTCTTGAGAGTCCCCTGGACTGCAAGGAGATCCAACCAGTTCATTGTAAAGCAGATTAGTCCTGGGTGTTCATTGGAAGGACTGATGTTGAAGCTGAAACTCCAATACTTTGGCCACCTGATGCGAAGAGCTGACACACTGGAAAAAACCTTGATGCTGGGAAAGATTGAGGGCAGGAGGAGAAATGGATGACAGAGGATGAGATGGCTGGATGGCATCACCGACTCAATGGACATGGGTTTGGGTAGATTCCGGAAGTTGGTGGTGGACAGGGACACCTGGAGTGCTGCTGTTCATGGGGTCAGCAAAGAGTTGGATGCGACTGAGTGACTGAACTGAACTAAACTGAATGATACAGAAGTGTATTTTAGAAATTGATATTTGTCTATCAAAGATTTTATTTTTCCATTCTCTATTATGAACATGTGGGAGATGAATATATACAATTCATTTTATTTTTCCAGATTTACTGAGGCATGACAGGCAAAAATTTTGTTTGGACAACAATGATTTATACATATATTAAACAATGACTATCACAATTAATTTAGTTAGTGCATCTATCACCTCACATAGACATACTTTAATTCTGTTGCACTGAGACCTTCTAAGACCTATTATCTTAGTAGCTTTCAAATGCACAATACAGTATTCTTTATGGTCCCCAGGCTGTACATTACATCTTGTGATCTTATCTTTTAACTGAAAGAATCTGCCTTTTAACAACCTTCACTCATATTTGCCCAGGCCTCCTTTCCCCGAGCTTCTCATCTCTGGTAGCCACTAATCTCTGTTTCTATGAGGTTTTTGGTTTGTTTGTTTTGTTTTTTATTCCACATGTAAGTGAAATCATACCATACTTTCTTTATGTAATTTATTTCACTTAGCATAATGCCATCAAAATTCATCTATATTGTTACAAATGGCAGGATTTCTTTCTTTTTCATGGTTAAATAATATACCATTGACTACATATACTTCAACAATCCACTGAAGGGCATGTAGGTCATTACCATGTCCTAGCTACTGTAAATGATACTACAATGAACATGTTGGTGCAGATGTCTCTTTCAGAGAGTTACTTCACTTCCTTCAGATATATGATAAGAAGTGGATTGCTTTTTGAACAACCTCCATGATATTTCCCATAGTGGCTGTACATTTCCACCAAAAGTGTACAGTTTCTTTTCTCCTAACTTTAGCTGCATATAATCATTTATCATAATCATTTAAAAGTTCACATTTTTCTGTAATTCTAGGTCTTTATGTAGTCTACACTTTTCCCTTTACCTAGTTTAAAGGTATATTCTGTATATTAAAAAAAAATGCATACCTCTCTTATTGAATATTTCTCTCTCTCTCTTAATCTTGGGTTCTATATTCATTCAGAAAACTTTGAGCTACAGGAGAAATGTCTCCTAATTTGTAAAATATTAAACCAGTGAGATTTCTAGAAGAGCAGATAAGTCCATGGTTTAAAGCTAAGGAAGGTGGGTATTTGTCACCAAAAACTCTTATTACTTTTGAAGGCACAATTAACCCCAAACTTCCTAAATTTCAGATTTTTAGTATTTAGCAACATATTGACAAGTAGTGCTTAATAATTATGGGTTAAATTAATACAATATAATAACACCCTGTACTTTTACAACATTCTCAGGTAAAGGTTTTAAGGAGACATACTAGGAGCAGATATGTTAACTGTCATGCATTCAATTGATTCTCAATAAGAATGCATCAGTGTTGGTCAACTGAGAGTTGTTAGAATAGGAATACACATGCTACTTCCCACTAAGGAAAATCATTGCCTTCCGTCATTTTGTTCAGAATAAGCAATGACTAAATTAAAGAGTTAAAATTTAATCTTTGTTCCTGCCTAAATATGTTAAATGACTCATGTTTTCATTTTTCCTGACATCTGCGGCTGATATCATTGCAGTCTTAATTAAGTATATATTGTATAATGCCATATTATTTTAGAAAATAGGTGTTATTGCAAGGGATAGAAGATAATGTCACTTGAAAAAAATGATCTTGTTCTACTGGTTTGACAAAGCTCAGACCTTCCATTCCATAAGGTCAAAGACTACTTGTAGTAAATCTACAACAGTATTCTCCCAAAATCTTAGATAGTAATCACGTAATATTAAGTATATATTAAATGTTGGGCTAATATAAATGAAGAGATCTGTGAAATATTTAGGGCTACAGTTTAGTCTTTAATATATTTTTATTACTGAGTTTCTGGAAAAACGGTATTTCCTTTGTTCTATTATTCTTATTCTGTTGAACATTGATTTAATGTATATATTTATTTGGTCAGCTATACAAAAATGCTTTTCTGAATCATTAGGTAAAATTTTACAAACCAATAAGTACATAAAAATCAAAGATAAGGGAAAGAANCATTATGCCATGACTATGAGATGTGTATAAGAGACAGATGTATATATTTATTTGGTCAGCTATACAAAAATGCTTTTCTGAATCATTAGGTAAAATTTTACAAACCAATAAGTACATAAAAATCAAAGATAAGGGAAAGAAAGAATATGCCAGTATTTACAAATTTCTAGACGGCACTGAAAGATGGGGCTTCCCTGGTAGCTCAGTTGGTAAAGAATCTGCCTGTAATGCAGGAGATCCTGGTTCAAACTAGTTTCTCTGATAAACCATTAAAGCAACAAGATCTAAAATAAAGAAGATGATTCATAGAGCACTTACATCAGTGCCTCAATAGCATTTATTCCTCATTTTAGGGATACTTGCATGTGGATAATACTGAAATTTACATGCTCACATGTCAGCTTTTTCCATAGTCTTTCATGTTATGAACATACAAAATGAAGTCCTTTCCAAAAATGTAATTACTTTTTCTACCGAATTATAAATGAAATAGATAATATTATTTCACAAACTTTACATGACAGTTCAAATAGTAATTTAAAATGATTTTAATTTTTTTGTTTTGTTTCTTAAATCAGCATTTTTTTTACACATTGTCTTAAAATTAACTATAATGAGGAAAGACTTCTATTTACTAGAGTAGACACTTGGCACTGCATGCTATGTATCATTTAATATATAATTTATAATACTTCTGAATTTAAATCCAGTATTCTGGGGCTTCCCTGTTGGCTCTGTGGTAAAGAATCCTCCTGACAATGCAGGAGATATGCTTTCTTTCCCTAGTCCAGGAAGATACCACATGCCTCAGAGCAACTAAGCCTGTGTGCCACAGCTATTGAACCTGTGCCCTAGAGTCCAGGAACTTCAACTACTGATTTCACATGCCAGAACTGCTGAAGCCCACCAAGCCTGTGCCCTGCAACAAGAGAAGCCATGGCAATGAAAAGTCTGCACACCACAACTAGAGAGTAGTCACCACTCACCTCAACTGGAGAAAGCTTGTGCACAACAATAGAAACCCAGCATAGCCAAAAATAAATAAATAAATAAAATTGCAATAAGTAAATACATTATTTTGAATATAGGTATGATTATCAGACAAATTAACATAACTGCATTTTGAAAATCATCTTTTACATTTCTAAAATGAATGTTAGTAAATCAAATTTTATTAAAATTACAATGGGTAAGAAAATTTAAGCCATAGTTTAACCATCGTTGATCAGTGCTCAAGCAAGTGATTGTCCAGAATTTTGGAATGCTTGTTAATAACTATTTGCACTACCCTCTTGAGAGACTACAGTAGACTCAGAAAAATTAGTATTTTGTTTTCAGTTTTGTTGGTTTGATGGTTTGTATACTTGTTTTAAAGAAACATGTTAAAGGCCCTCTCTCAAACTCCTTTAACCATAGAACTTGTAGCGTTAAGGACTTTCCTGGTGGCTCAGACAGAAAAGAATCTGCCTGCAATGTAGGAGATCTGGGTTCGATCCCTGAGTTGGGAAGATATTCTAGAGAATGGCATGGCAGTACACACCAGTATTCTTCCCTGAATATTCCATGGATAGAGGACTCAGGTGACCTACAGTCTATGGGGATGCAAACAGTCAGACACAACTAAGAGACTAATACTTTCACTTTAACACTTTGTAGTGTTACTGGAGAAGGAAATGGCAACCCACTCCAGTGTTCTTGCCAGGAGAATCCCAGGGACAGGGGAGCCTGGTGGGCTGCCGTCTATGGGGTCGCACAGAGTCGGACACGACTGAAGCGACTTAGCAGCAGCAGCAACAGTGTTAATAGTCACTCTTTTCCCTTGACATCTAATCTAGTCTTTATTGACTCTGATGCTAAGCTAGCATTTTTAGTTTGCACAGATGGTAATTTCCTATATTTATAAGGGTTTAGTAAATTGAAAAATATAGAAAGGAAAGCAGTTGTAACTGCCTAAGGGTCCAACTTGTAGGTAAGCAGGAATACAAAATCCACAGCAGCTTTAGTATACACTTTGTCTATTTGTTGGCCCAGCAGTAGATAGAAGTTGTTCCCTCCTCTGTGCACAACTCAGCCACTCTGAGATACTCTATGATGCCTGCCATGGATTCCAGATTTCTGCTTACACGAAGATTCTAGATGCTGTCCTTTCTATGGATGACATTTACTCACTGCTCACACTACCAATTACTAGTTCATTTTCATTCCCCATTTAATTTATTCCTAAAGAATATTTCATCTATTTTTGCTTGCATTATCTAGTTTCAAGAGTCCCATACAGGTGTTATTATTATTCCAGTTTATTTCATAGTCCCTTGGACACATAGAGTGATGTCTAAGGCTAAGGCTAAAGAATCCAACCCAATTCCAGACCAAATGAGATCAAGTACTCCATTTTTTTCTCAGAAGGGATGTGGGGCAGTAGCTTCATACATGAGTGTATGTTCATCCAGCCTCCTTTGCAGCAAACATTTTTTGGAGACTCCTTTCTGCAACAGAGGATGAGATGGTTGGATGGCATCACTGATATGAGTTTGAACAAACTCCAGGGGAGAATGAAAGACAAGGAAGCCTAGCGTGTTGCAGTCCATGGGGTTGCGAAGAATCAGACATGACCTAGCAACTAAATAACCTTTTGCAACATGACTTTCTGAATGCTCCAAACCCAAAGATAACTATTACAGTCAATTACTCCTGTGGGCAGTCCTTACCATTTCTGATTTGGACTCTAAATGACACACAGCTCTTTCTAACCATCCACAGTTTGCAGCACTTGGATCACAAATAAAAAAGGACATTTAACTGGAAATGGGTTGGCATTTAAAATAGTTAAAGACTTTTAATTCATGTTTAAAATTTAGATCCTTTTTCTATAAAAGCTGGATCATACTGCAAAATGACTAGGGAAATGAGATTTTTATTCTTTAATATGAAGAATTTTAGAGTGACATGTTGTTGAAAGATACCTAAATGCTAGAGTAAAGCTTATAATAAAAAAAAAAAAATGTGGTATTTTCAATGATCTGTGGGGTTTGCATTGCCAAAAAAAGATGGGACACAAATTCTAGGTATAATCCAGATCAACTATAAATATATATGTCTAAGGGAAAATATTGGCCAACATTATGAGACCAAAGGTATAGAGATATACATTAAGGATTTCTGAAAATAAAACTGAATAAGTAAAAAAAATGTGATAGTTGAATCTTAATTCTAGGACAGGTATTCTAAAGTCCTGCAGCTCAATTCCAGAAAAATAAAGAATCCAGTCAAAAAATGGGCCAAAGAACTAAATAGACATTTCTCCAAAGAAGACATACAGATGGCTAACATAGTGTATAGGAATGCAAGGGATTTCTGTGTGTTGATTTTGTATCCTGCAACTTTACTATATTCATTGATTAGCTCTAGTAATTTTCTGGTGGAGTCTTTAGGGTTTTCTATGTAGAGGATTATGTCATCTGCAAACAGTGAGAGTTTTACTTCTTCTTTTCCAATTTGGATTCCTTTTATTTCTTTTTCTGCTCTGATTGCTGCAGCCCAAACTTCCAAAACTGTGTTGAATAGTAGTGGTGAAAGTGGGCACCCTTGTCTTTCTCCTGACTTTAGGGGAAATGCTTTCAGTTTTTCACCATTGAGGATAATGTTTGCTGTGGGTTTGTCATATATAGCTTTTATTATGTTGAGGTATAGCCTTCAGAATGGGAGAAAATAATAGCAAACGAAGCAACTGACAAACAACTAATCTCAAAAATACACAAGCAACTTCTGCAGCTCAATTTCAGAAATATAAATGACCCAATCAAAAGATGGGCCAAAGAACTAGACAGACATTTCTCCAAAGAAGACATACAGATGGCTAACACACACATGAAGAGATGCTCAACATCACTCATTATCAGAGAAATACAAATCAAAACCACAATGAAGTACCACTTCACGCCAGTCAGAATGGCTGTGATCCAAAAGTCTACAAGAAATAAATGCTGGCGAGGGTGTGGAGAGAAGGGAACCCTCTTACACTGTTGGTGGGAATGCAAACTAGTGCAGCCACTATGAAGAACAGTGTGGAGATTCCTTAAAAAACTGGAAATAGAACTGCCTTATGACCCAGCAATCCCACTGCTGGGCATACACACCGAGGAAACCAGAATTGAAAGAGACACATGTACCCCAATGTTCATCGCAGCACTGTTTATAATAGCCAGGACATGGAATGGATGATTTGGGAGAATGACATTGAAACATGTATAATATCATATAAGAAATGAATCACCAGTCTAGGTTAGATGTAGGATACAGGATGTTTGGGGCTGGTACACTGGGATGACCCAGAGAGATGGTATGGGGAGGTGGGAGGAAGGTTCAGGATTGGGAACATGTGTACACCTGTGGCAGATTCATGTTGATGTATGACAAAACCAATACAGTATTGTAAAGTAAAATAAAGTAAAATATATATATATATATATATATATAGAAATAAAAAATAAATCAGTTTCATGAAATTAAAACTATTTTCAGTTTCATTAAATTTAAGCTGTTTTCTCTTTTACTCTCAGAGAATCAAGCAGGGTATTAAAGTGGATAAAATCTTAAACTGTGGCATATGAAATACCTGTTTTGTCATTCTAAAAAGTTTTTATATTGGCTGTGTAATTAAATTTATTGAATCTAGCTTTTCTCTTGTATAAATTCAGGATAATGCTACTCAACTATATGATTGCTGTAATAAATAAAATGATGAACATAATAAATGAGCAGAGGATGTGGCACATACTATATGTCCACGAGTTAATAGCTATGCCCACGAGTTAATAGCTATGCCCATGAGTTAATAACTGTTCCCACAGTATCTTGAAAATAATACTAAACAGGACATTAGAATTTAGACTTCTGGAGCTTACTTTGTAGAAACTATCCCTTTTGGTTTTGTTGTTTTCTTCTGGATAGTAAGTACTATATGAAATGATGTCTGAGTATTTTCTTGAATATAAAGTTCCACATGTCTTTAGGAAAAATTACAAAAGTATACTATGCTTCTAAATGATAACTGTATTTAAATTTACATTAACACATTCAAAATTGATATCTCTTCATTACCAGTAAGCCTGCAAAACCACCTTATCANAGTAAGTACTATATGAAATGATGTCTGAGTATTTTCTTGAATATAAAGTTCCACATGTCTTTAGGAAAAATTACAAAAGTATACTATGCTTCTAAATGATAACTGTATTTAAATTTACATTAACACATTCAAAATTGATATCTCTTCATTACCAGTAAGCCTGCAAAACCACCTTATCATTTGATTTAGGCCTCTGTATCACTAACAAAGCTGGTAAATTTTATAGGGTCATCATCACAGAATTTCACCTTATTACTCCAATCCACTGCTGAGATCTTACCTATATCTTTCTCAGTTTTAGGTTAAAAAGTAAGAATAATTTTGAGCACACTTTAGTTGATTAGTTAGGATCTATTGAATAAGATAATGAATAAATTCATTAATTCTTAAACTAGACTTAAGCCACATATTGTTAACAATGTGATTTTTTTGTGAATTTGTCAAAAATCTAAGTCAGATTTTACATCTTGGCTTTTCTTTTGAAGTGTATTTCCATTTTCAAAAAAAACCAAACATGTTAGGAACATAATTTATACCTAAATATAGTGTAGAGTATGTCTAGATAAGGGAATCAAATTCATGGTTCTGGTAAATGGTGATATTTTAATATCTGACAATAAAGTTTATTATTCACCTAACTCAAATTTAAGAGATAAAAGTGCCATTTTCATTTTTGTTATTCAATTAATTAGTATTGTGATTATACCACTCTGAACAAGTTTAATAAAACATAAAACATTATACTGAAAATTATTTGAGGAAGAACATAGTCCGTTAGAATTGTATTAAATTTTAGTCACCGCCTGAAATGCAAATATTTAACACTGACACTGAGAGAACACAAATACTTCTATAACATTATGCCATGACTATGTAAAACTTAATTGAGCCTAGTAAAAATTAAGTCCAGAAAAATATTTATAATAGAATCATCTAAGTATTTTACAGTGATAATTCAAAAAATAAACAATTTGTACTTGATTGCTATATATCTAAAAAGCTTTATGAAAATCATGAAAATACAGAAAGTATTACTTCTCTTATTTCAAGTCAAAAGTCTCAGACTATAAGGGCATGAAATTTCTCGATACTGAAGATATAGTGTTGTACACATGACTTAGGCACACCTGGACACTGATCATTCTTCCTCCTTTCAATTTCTTAATGTACATTCTAACAGAATATTGATGAGAGTTGCAAATGAAAGGTGTAGACACAGTATAAATAAATGATTATCACCCATTTTGACAATGACAAGCACAGAGAAGCACAGTCCTTAAGCAGTTACCTAGAAAGAAAAGCTATGCATGTTTATGACCTCATTCACTCACCTGGTGACTTCCATGTCAATGACTGAACAAATAGAACATTTACAGCAGGTACAGTAGATTGCAAACAAATGTAGCTGTTATGTTCCATCCTTGTACAGATGCATCTTTGCAATATGACTACATTACTATGACAGTTAACAGGTGAAGTCTATTTCTCCATCCCCTTGAATCTGGGCTGGCAGCGTGCCTAGTTTTCTTTAACCAATAAGATATGGCAGATGTTACACTGTACAATGTCCAAAAGCTATTGCAGCTTCTACTCTACTCATCTTGATATTCAGAAATTGAAATGTAAGGAAACTCAGATTAGCTTTTCCAAAGATGAGAGATTTTAAGAAGAGATGGCAAAACCTACCACCAGAAAAATCTACATGCAGTATGTGAGATCATCTTGGAACACCTAGTTTAATGACTACAAACTTGTGAAGGACCACAGTTGAGATCTGTAGCAGAATGGATAAAGTGAGCCTAATTCAAATGACTGAAAGCTGGTGTGTGTGAGGTTTTGTGTGTGTGTGTGTGTGTGCACAAGTATGTACATGCACCTAAACGATCTTCATGTGTATCACCTTGCACGTATTAAGAAAGCCAAGCAAAATACTACAAATTTACCAAATTCTAATAAAATTTTGAGATTATGATATAGACTCCAACATAGTTTATCCAATAATGGAAGTCATACAAATGGCATTTATTTTTACAACTGCACAAATTTGTGTTTCTGTTGTGTTAGTTGCTCAGTTGTGTCTGACTCTGCAACACTATGAACTGTAACCCACCAGGCTCCTCTGTTCATGGGATTTCCCTGGCAGGAATACTGGAATGGGTTGCCATTTCCTTCTCCAGGGGATCTTTCAGGTATTGAACATGGGTCTCCTGTATCTCAGGCAGATTCTTTACCACCTGAGAAACTAGGGAGGCCTTCATTTGTAGCATAACATGAAGAAGTGAGTCTTAGTACTACATCATGTTACTTAGACATATTTGAAGTAAACTCTTTTGAATTTCATATAAAGAGAACATATTGAATATGTTCCCATAATACAATGTCAAATACCTACATATTTTTCTATTTCACTATATGAAATTCAAAACTGTTCAGGAAAGTGATGTGTTACTTCTGAAAACATTTATCAGTTGAACAAGTAAATCATTTACTCAAAAGATAAGCATAAGAAGTATATTTAAAAGACTAAATGCATGATACTGGATGCTTGGGGCTGGTGCACTGAGACGACCCAGAGGGATGGTATGGGGAGGGAGGAGGAAGGGGAGTTCAGGATGGGGAACACGTGTATACCTGTGGCAGATTCATGTTGATGTATGGCAAAACCAATATAATATTGTAAAGTAATTAACCTCCAATTAAAAAAAATAAATTTATATGTAAAAAATAAAATAAAGTAAAATAAAACCAATACTGTCAATACACTTAAAAAAAAGAAGTTTATTTAACATGGTCACTGATGTCAGTAAATATTATTTTTTCTGATGATAATTTTAAAATGTTTTATACAGGCAAACAGGTTTTGTTTTCTTTCTTTTTTTTAAAGAACTTTACCAGAGATATTTTAGCTGGAGGTCAGCACTATAATGAAACTTAAGTCAATGCCAAAGGCAGAATGAGGTTGAATGCATAAAGCCAAAAGAAAACACAAGAGATTAAAAAGGCAGATAAACATATTTTGTCCTAGAGCCTGATTATTTTTTCTCTGCTGGTACTTCTGATCTTAATAAGATCTGTGTTGCCTTCAGATCAGGGTGAAAACAGAGACACAGCATTGTAAGTTAGTACCACTCACCTAGAAAAAGTCTGAAACTCTATTAATTTAGCAGATATATGGTGAACTCAGTCACTAGTGGAAAAAGTGAGAAATATACCTGGGATTTGTTGAAGAGTTTTTTGGGGAAGACTCACTATTTAGTTAATGACATATGTTTTCCAGTATGATCTGTTACTCTCATAATCTGTCATCATCAGTTAGTTTTTTGAGTCAAAAGATTAAGAAAGAGAGCCTGATACCAAGAATAAATGATTTAAGAGAATGAATAATTTACTAGTTACTCTTAGACCTAAGAAGAATCCTTGTTATACTACAAATTCCTATATATGTTTTCCTACAATGAAGAGGTGATATAACTATTTTTTATGTTTTCTTTTTAGTTTATTTTTAATTGGAGTATAATTGCTTTACAATGTTGTGTTCATTTCTACTGTACAACAAAGTGAATCAGCTATATGCATAGATATATCCTCTCCCTGTTGAGCTTCCCTCCCCCCACTCTTCCATCCTGCCCCTCCTCCATCCCACCCCTCTGGGTCATAACTGAGCACTGAGTTGAGCTCTCTGTGTTTTACATTGGCCTCCCACTAGCTGTCTATTTTACACATGGTAGTGTGTTTATATCAATGCTACTCTCTCAGTTCATCTCACCCTCTCCTTCCCATTGTGTCCAAAAGGCCATTTGCTACATCTGCATCTCTATCCCTGCCCTGCAAATAGGATCACCTGTATCATTTTTCTAGATTTTGTATTTATTTGTTAATATATAGCATTTTATGAAATTTTATAACAGTAAACACTAAATTATATCAATATCATCAAACATCTTGATAATGATAACACTTATACTAGTACAATTGTTGTCATTATTCCTCCTTAAAGTAAACCTAAGAAGCAGTTATTAATGTTCCTATTAGATGAAAAAAGAAACTGAGTCTTAGTAAGGTTCAGTAGCTTTCAACTTCACCTTTCTTGGTGACAGATCTGAATTTAAAACCAGATAAACTGATTTTAAACCACTTACGTCTGCTTCACTAAACTAAGTGTTTAATATTCACTGAATTGAGATCATTACTGATATAAGATTATGACAAATATAAATCTATTCTACCAATTCAGTAACTGGAACTAAGTAATCTCACCACATAAGTGGGATATGAGATTTGACAAAACAAAAAATTCAGAATATTTAAATCAACCCACTCCAGTGTTCTTGCCTAGAGAATACCAAGGACGGCAGAGCCTCGTGGGCTACTGTCTATGGGGTCACACAGAGTTGGATACGACTGAAGCAACTTAGCAGCAGGGATAGAAAAACATTCCCAAAGTAAAATATAAAGGTGATCACTTTAAAAATATTTCAAAAGGTGAAAAAAAATTAAAAAGTTGTTTTTAAGACGCTAGAAATTGTGAAAGAAAATACTGTGATCCTCAGAGATGGGAAACAAATGAGAAGAATCCTATGACTATCACAGTTCACAGCCTTGAAAGTGTTTTCAAGTGACAATGCAATGAATGAGAACCTGGACATACCAAGCAGATACCTTGAATAGGGAGAGATATCGGAGAACCTACAAATAAAATATGGATAAATTTGATGGACAGACTAATAATGTAAAGGCAGCTTCACAGTAAAAGGGAACTTTGGAGAGTTACTGAAAGTTCCCCTAGATTATTGTTAATCAGCAGGTGCTGATAAAGGAACTACCTGAGACCAGGGAGAATATTAAAAAAAAAAAAAAAAAAGGACAAGAGGGAACAATACCTGATATTTAAACATTTTTTTAACATTCATTTTTATCTCTATTTTATTTCTATTTGTTTATCTCTACTAACCATACTGGAAAACTTAATAATTCACAAGACACTTGGAAGGGTACTTAGAAGGGAATAATTAGCTCTAAACTAAATGTAGCTCTTGTGCTGCCTGAAGAATCTTTCAAGCAAGTCCCTATAGGGTCAAAATTATTCACAGTAATGGAACTACATCCTAGGATAGAATATTCCAAAATTGTTACAAACTTATTCCAAAGTTCAGAATAAGTATAGAAAAATAAAACTATTCCACATTCAAAAAAATAAAATTACATTTGGCACCCCCAAAAAAAGTGCCAAGTATGCAAAAAAGAAAGATTATATGATCCATTATTGCAAGAAAACTCAGTCAATAAATACCTTCTCATCATTGACAAAGATATTAAAATTAGCTAATAAGGATATTAAAAGAGCTATTACAGTTCAGTTCAGTTCAGTCGCTCAGTCGTGTCTGACTCGACCCCATGAATCACAGCACACTAGGCCTCCCTGTCCATCACCAACTCCCAGAATTGACTCAGACTCACGTCCATCGAGTCAGTGATGCCATACAGCCATCTCATTCTCTGTCGTTCCCTTCTCCTCCTCCCCTCAATCCCTCCAAGAGTCAAAATATTTTTCCAATAAGTCAACTCTTTGCATGAGGTGGCAAAGTACTGGAGTTTCAGCTTTAGCATCATTCTTTCCAAAGAAATCCCAGGGCTGATCTCCTTCAGAATGGACTGGTTGAATCTCCTTGCAGTCCAAGGGACTCTCAAGAGTCTTCTCCAACACCACAGTTCCAACAGCATCAATTCTTCGGCGCTCAGCCTTTTTCACAGTTCAACTCTCACATCCATACATGACCACTGTGCCGGGGGCCAGCGTGAGGAACTCCGCCCATGGCAAAGGTCATGAGGAAGGAGGCTTCTGCATACACAAAGGTGTGATCAAGCCTCAGGAGACCCCCTGTTCCCGAGCATCTATCCCAAAACCAGAGTCTGTTTTTTGCTCTCACCTACACCTTTGACCTTCCGGGGAGCTCTCCCCCATAACCGTTTCTCTCGGAGAAGGAGTAAACGTGCAGCTCCAAGCCAATACGAACTCTGAAGGTTATCTAGCCCACCTGTATAGGTTTGTCCAGCCGCATGTGATGGTTTACAGCCCCCCAACTGTGAGAGGCACGAGATGTTTTAGACTTACTAAAGGCAAATTCTTGTGGGAAGTTAGAAATTATTAGTATAGTGGGTTGGTTGGGAATTATATTGGTGAAGGGTTTTTTTATTTGTTGTGTCAATAATTGCTGCTAATTCCCTGCCCTGGGTGGGACAAGGGTGTCTCAGGTCAAACTTCTCTGCTGACAGACTAGCTTGTGTGACAACCTCTCAACCATAAACAGCACAGAGAGTTTGGCGTATTAGCATAGGGCTTTTCTCATTGTTGAGTCAATGATTGCCGCCAGGCCTCCATATCCTTAGGTACCTGGGAACATATTAATCAATGTATTTGGAATATAAAAAAGGAAATACAGTAGTTTTTAAGGTTAGCAATGCTAGACTTTTTGAGTTAATGAATTTTCTCTTTTGTAATAGATCACTGTACTTTGTTGTAAATCACTGTGTCCTTGCTATGTAAAAATGTAACTTTATCACTATCTTAAGACTAAGTAGATCTTAAGGGGAACATTGGTGAAAGGATTTTCATTTGTTGGGCTGATGTTTGCTGCTAAATCTCCATATTCTCTGTCCTTATAATGAATATAACTAGCATATAGGAGAAATAAGTATTAACCTTTAAG